>JAAGKR010007827.1:15536-34447 GCA_011419295.1 Clarias macrocephalus | reverse complement strand
GACGCTTTAACCATGATTTTCGCCACCCTCTTTCTCATTGTCGATGAATACAGGTCTGTGCATTGGAAGATAGTCAACGATTTTCACTGCACTTGTGAAACACAATAAGATGTAGTAGGATTTGAAGTGTGAAGTTACACAGGTGAACTAGATGGAGATGGAAGGCATGATGATCGATGCAAGAGTGGTAAGTGGACAAAGATCAGAAACTTCTTCGGCAGCTTCTTCTTCTTTTTTTTTATAGTGTAGAAAAATACAGTGTGAGCACTTCTAAATGATTGTGTTGATATTTCTGTCGTGTTAATTGGTCCCTGACATTTTGCCATATAATGAAGCCATTGACATTAAACAATCAATGGTTAAAATTTTGCTTTTTGGGGGCAAATTTTGAAATGTAAGTAAATTAATATTAAACGAACAAATAATAATCATAATGGTCTGAAGATTGTATTTGTCATGTAAAATATATACTGTACTTAAATAACACATGTTGTACCTTACAGTATATTCAAAGTACTATGGACATATTAAAAACAGAACATACATAAAACTTCAAGTGAAGTAAGAATTTCATTTAAAATCTTTATATAAAATGCATTTACAATTTAATGCATGTAATGTTACTTGTTTTGATTTTGTTTTTGATTTTAGAATTGTTATATTTGTTACTTGAATGTGCTTTATTTGGTGATTGTACATTTAGTCACTGTTTTAAAAGTAGCATCTTTCTCCAAGTTTCTTGTAATTGCAATAAATAATTAAGTAGAACTGCAAGGCGAGGAATTTTATAAGGGTTAAGCATAATACTTATGTTTTGTCCCAGTCACCATGTGATCAAATACACAAAAGTGTTCTGTTCAATACACTAACCAGATATTAAGTTACAAGATGAGACACACACGATGCTTGCTTTAACTAAGTTTGTATTTCAGGTAAACTCATTTTGCCAAACACCACACACAGATCATAATGCCCAGTAGTCATTGTGGGACCACCATTTCTCCTAATACATGAATCTTGGCAAAGCTCAAAGTGATAATGAGCTACAGGAGTCTTCACCTAAACAAACAAAATCAGTCAATTTTTTTCGCTCAGTTCTCCAATACAGAAGGTCACAAAAGTGTTCGACAGAGAAAAATGGCTGCAACAAAAAGTACATAAGGTAAGAGATAAGGAAAGAAATAGAGGAAGAAGAAGAAGAAAACGTCTTTCAAACAAAATAAGACCAAACTGGTCGATAATGTAATCAGCCATGGAATGATTATGAGCAAACAGGACAAAGAGAGAAACCCAATTTGTACCAGGAATTATCACCTTCAGGACTGAGTGCATGAAATGTAAAACTTTTTTTTTTAAGGACATTTATCATTCACGGCAACAAGATGACTGAATACGTATACATTTCTGAGCACAAGCATTACTTATGGAGGGAGTGGTGGCTTGAACAGTTAAGGCCCAGGGTTACTGATTGGGAGGTTGAGGATTCAATTCCTTTTTTTTAATACATAGCTCTTTTAACAGTGGTAATTTTCACAAAGCAGCTTTACGGAAACCCCCCTAAAAAATTTGGGAAATGAGTTTGAAATGTGTGAGGAAATATGTATTATCAGTTTGTCCCTGATGAGCAAGCCGAGGGCGACGGTGGCAAGAAAAAACTCTCTGAGAAGGCAGTAGGAAGAAACCTTGAGAGGAACCAGACTCAACAGGGAACCCGTCCTCATTTGGGTGATAACAGATAGCAGGGATTGATTTGCAGATATACTGTATGTTAGGGAGCTGAAAGTTCAATACAAGTATTACAAGAGAGGTGTTTAAGTTAATATGGAGTCCATTTTCGTTATTTCAGGCCCAGGTAGAAAAAAATGTTTGTGGGAATTTCAGGCTTGTCATAAGAAAACAGCTGTCCTCGTCAGTCACGTCCAAGACCATCTTTATGATCAAGTAAAACTGCCCCCAGTCACCACAGGCATCCCTAGCAGACCATATGGTCCAGCCTCAGCAGATAAGAACTCCAACCAGAAGTGGGGTTAGATCAGGATGTTTCAAACAGGTCCGAAGGGAAGAGAGGGTCTGGATCACTGGCTACTCAGGAGCACCATGAGCATATCTGCTCTGCTACAGTCTTTTCTAGAATGTTGAAGATAAAAGGGATGATTGATATTGGCCTCTAGTTCGAGAGCCGACAGGGGTCAAGAGGTCAAGTCTCTTAATTAAGGGTTTAATAACTGCTAGTTTAAAAGATTTAGGAATGTAGCCATTGCTGAGTGATAAAAATCTATTTTTAAAAGGAACTCATTTATTTCTGGTATTAACTGTTTGGAAAAGCATGTAGGTATGGGATCTAGAAGACAAGTTGATGTTTGGAGAAAACATTGGTGAAACAAAAAAAAGATGTACTGTATAAGTGATAGTGAGTGTAATGGGATTTGTAACTTTGAGGAAGCACTGGGTTGTTTTTTTCATGGTAAATGGTTTGAGCTAGACGGGAAATTACTAGATGGGAGTCTTAAAAGTTTAGAAACAAAAAACATGACATTGCAGTCTGATTTCACAAAGGCCAGCAAGAAGATTTCTGCAGTTTTATTTTCAACCCAGGAAAGTTCTCAAAATTTAAATCATTGAGATTCCTACCATTGTGGGGACCAACACATGCTTCCTCCATGGCACATAAAGTCAGCCACTGTAAATATGCACTGTTCACACTTCCTCATAACTGACTAGTGTCACTCTGATTGACAGAGAAGGGACCAATGCTGTCCTCCCACCCAGAAACAGTGCCAATCATGCTTTCTTGGACTCCTGGCCTTGAATGACTGTTGCACTGTCAACATTCAAAATCGTTATCTCCTATTGATACAAACAATATTTTATGGACCTCAAACAACTAGGGTTTAAGTGTTCTTTATAACACAAGGGCAGTTTTAAAGTAATGCAGTTTTACTCATTTCAGTGCATTGCAGTCTTAGTGAGAATTTCTGGGTAAATTTAAAAGTGGAGCACAAGCCAAATGGTTTCAGAGAATTAAAAAAGTGCAAGGATAATCTTTTTTTCCTCTATACTCTGGAAATAAGACAATTTTGCTGACCCACATAGAAGGAGTGTTTATTCCAACACAGTGGAAATGTGAAATAAAGAATATTAGGAAGACATACACTGTTTGGCAGATAGAAGATATATACAGACATAGTTGATGCTGCTTTATGATGATGTCTATTTTGACCAGACAAAGCCATATACAGTATAATTACAAATGATATATGAACTATCTTAGAAAACGAAGCTATACTTGCCTGTAACCTTAAGATTGTCTACTACTGTATGTCTGGCACCCTATTTCCTGATATTTACCTAACTAATGCTGCTGGTGCCCCTAAAGGCCAAGCTATTTGCACATGCTTTATGATAGAATCTTCTATAAACAGAGCTCTTTCAGGTTCCTCAGCTGGTGCTTCAATAAGGAGAGAAGACCTGTTAGGCATTTGAAACAAAAAGAAGTGGTGCTTCCCTGGGCGAGCTTTAGCATTAGCATTGACCTTGCAATTATGATGGCAAATTGTCACCCTTTCACTCTGCTGTGATGGCTTTTAATGTTGGTGTTGGTGGATTACAAACTCCAAGATATCTAGACTCCATAAAGAAACTCTGCTGCTGTCATTCGCACTGTCCCTCTCCAGACTCTGTCAGATAACTAACTAATATACATTTATGTTTACATTTATATAAATGTATGACAAATAAATTGATTATTAAATACAAATGACAGAGGAAGAAAGCCAAAAAAAAAGCCCTGAATAAAGAATGGTAATGGCTCCCAGACATTCACAAACACTTTGGTGCCAGTATGATGGAGAACCTTGCAATAAGGCAAAAGTAAACACTAAGTGGCCCATGGAACAAAGCATCAAAAGTTCAAAAGTTTGGGTCCATGGCCAGGAAACTCCCTAGACCTTAATCCCATTGAAAAACAAAAACAGAAATTTTACCAAAATCCAATCATTGATTATACAAGAATGACTGGGCTGCCATCATTCAGGATGTGGCCCAGAAGTTGGCAGACACACACAGTTCTTAGAAATATGAAAAAGTGGCAAAAACTGTGAAAGTAAAAAAAGAAACCAATAAAATTTAATAAAATGATTAAAGTAATCATGGAATAATAGTAGAGTGTACAGACAGGGCCAAAAGTTTTGAGAATGACACAAATATTATTTTTAATCTGATGAATGATGATCATTCTATCATAAATGCTGTACGTAAATGCAAAGTTTATATTTGCATACATACTTTCATGTACATGTAGATGGAGCATGCACTTGCAAAAGACCATTTTGTTTAACCATTTGCAAGCATGCCAGTATGTGTGGGTGTAGGGTCAGCTGTGGCAGCAGCACGGTCAGCTTTACATTGCCATCACTTACAAGACCCATGTAGATTTCCCAATTGTGTGACACACATATCCTGGCCCAAAGCCAATGTATAACGCTACATTAGACGGTAAAAATTTTGCCTATTTGCCAGCATAGTGGCTTATGTCTTTAACTTCATGCTTGGCTTAACATTACTTGCACCACCTCAAAGGACAGTGCTCTGCTATCCGGTTGTATAAGCTCACAAAGATATGTGGAATTGCTTACTTCTATATCTTGTTTGCCTATCACAATGTGACATGTGGTTTTGAGTATTTATGGTGGTTGATGTAAAATACCACCAAGGTGTTATCCGTCCAAACTCATTTTTGAAGCTTCCTTTTCATTTTCACATTTTTTCACATGCCTTTTTTATGATCTCCGTACAAATGATTAGATTCTCAGCTGTACCACCATGCTTCAAGAATACGGGCTTGTTAATGCCATGATGGGCTTTAGATCCATTAACACTCTGATCAAGATAAACCACTAACTAAAAATTAATGAAGTCATATTATAGCAACTGACGTGTCTAAATGGATGATGCTTGCTTAACAATGGCTGAAGCGTCTCAGCACAATTAATTACTGAAAGACCTGCAGATATTTTCATCTTACATCCTTGATTATGGGGGAAACTACAATTTGACACAGAGTATTGACACAGGAAATCCACCACTCATCCAACTGTAACTAGTAATATTGCAGCATGAGCTGCTGAAGCTCCTGAAAGATGCTATTATTGAGGAGCCCCATAGCCTTTTTTTTTATAATAAAAAAAAAAGTGGGACAGGAGTCATGAACACCATCTCATCATTGCAGTCACAATTAAAAATTTACACCCATTTCCTTGAACTGATGATCGTTTGCTGACTATTGCTGGCCATTATCCCGGTAAATAATACCACTTACTAGCGATGGAAGACAGCAACACAATCCAATGCATTTTGCACTTGTTGCATTTTCTGTAAAAACAATCCTTCCACTATTCACTTTACAGCCAGAGTACATTAGATCAGATAGGATTACTCACATAAGCATTTGCCATTTTGTATACACCTTGTGACAGCCTATCATACTCTTCATGTTAAGAATTTCCTTATTGGGTGGTTTATTTGTATCATTTTCCCTAAAATTGAAGTATGCCGACATCAGCATCTGGGAGTAGTCTTTTCCCCCAAGAAAATTGTATAACAGGTCATCTTGAGATGCATCGTCTACTATTTTACTCAACCATGTTGTGAGCATGCTCAGTTTAAGCATATGTGTTCCTCTGACTTTATGTGTGTTTACTTAAACAGCAATTTAGTAAATAAATGAAAGCAGATTAGTGCCAACCATAGAGTGTTGGAATGCATTTATTTTATTTTCATGTTAATACAGTATGCCTGTGCAGTAAATAACCTATAGAAAAAAGTTATATAGTCAGATCTGGATGACTGAGAATATCAGTTTAAGCCAATACTGCATCAGCATTTCAGCAAGAACAGTTACATAGAGTGGAGTATATACTGTATACCCATCATTATAAACATGAATTCACATTTGACAATTCACTGGTGCCATAGTCACTAGTATACAAAGAGTTGGACAAAAAAATAACATGGTCAGGTGAGTGGGGCAAGCCTGAATGCTTGAACCCTGTCCTGAGATGGAAGAGGTCTCTTCCAAGCTGACAATGCACCAATCCATAGCGCATGGGTGGCTGAATAATTGAATGAATATGAAAAAGAAGCTATGGATTCCCAGTGTTAGTTGAGGAAAATAGAATTAATTGTGAAATAAATAGTTGCATCTGAATACAGTACATACAGTATATAGTGGTTAGCACTGTGGCCTTACACCCCTGAATTTGAGGGTTTATTTCCCACCTCGAGTCTGTGTGTGTGTGAAGACGGGTACTGCGGTTTCCTTCCTCTGCCCAAAAACATGCAGATTAGGTTATTAATTGGCGTTCCCAAATTGCCCTTAGCAGTATAGTATATATACTACGGTAGTGTGTAATGACTCACCTAAAGGACTGTGAACAACAGGAATGTTGGTTGTGTCATTTATCAGTACATGATGGATGTGGTACTATGACTTGTTGGGTATTTAGGAAATAATACACTCTTATATACTCTAGGAAATATTACAATCTGCCATCGATGACCAACTGCTGTGGGTTGTTGTTTTATTTTTTGCTTGCAGTCAGGGACTTGTATGTTTTACATATGGTTGTGCAGTGGGCAGCATTGTTGACTCATAGTGCCAGGGTCCAGGGTTTGATCCTGTGTAGAGCTTTATATATTCTCCTTGCATTTTACTCCACATTCTTTGTTTAAATGTCACTGTCTAAATATATCATATGGCCAAAAGTATGAACACACCCTCCTGAAAGTCATTATGTTCCACAGATGGTTGGACAGAATACAATTGACTAGAATAACTTTGTATGTGGTAATACAAGCGTGTTCCAGCATGTTAATGCCCTTATGCACAAACTGATAGACTACTAAAGACATTGGTTGCCAAGGCTGAGGGGATAGCCTCAAGTGGCCTGCACAGAGTTCTGACTTAAAACTTGAACTTGAATACAATCTGTTGTATTCACAGACCTCCTCACCCAAGCACCAGCACTTCACTAATGCTCTGGAGGCTGCATGGGAAAATCACCATATGTTCCAAAATCTAGTGGAAAGCCTTCCCAGAAGATTTGTTGTTGTTGTTCAGAAAGCAAAGTAAGTTTAAATCTAGACCAGGATGCCCAACATGCACACTGTAAACCCTAATGCTCAAAGTAATGAAACATATTGAGTACTATTAACTTAAACAATTACAATTAGTTCAAATTAATAAACCATGATGAGTATTTAGGACTTTTTGGTATGTATGAGTTCGTAGAAATGACACTTTTCAAGTGTCAATTTTTCAAGTGGCTGAACAAATTTGATATTTTAAGCCACAATAAGTGCCTAATTAAAGTTCCACCAATTTAAAATCTTTCAGCTTAGCAATTTTGTGTCTGATGTCATCAATGCACATGTAAACTGCCTACATTGACTTGTTTTCATCAAGATGGTGGATTGGTCTGTCTTCAGATGATGCTGTAAGTATAATCTTTACCAATCTGGGCACCCTAAAGTACCAGAGCACTGGTGGCTTTGTGGTAGGTATTTCGTCTGCCATGCAAAAGACTCACGTTCGATTCCCAGCCACTGGATGAAGTGCCCGTCCCAAGCCCAGATAAAAATGGGAGGGTTGTGTTCAGAACGGCATCTGGCGTAAAAACATGTGACAAACTGCTGTAGCGACCCATTGCCAGGAGCAGGTGAAAGACCAACAACAATTGATTTAATTTGCAACAGCTAAAAAAAATATATTATGAGTTAGGCTACGTAGTAAGGCAAGTAAATAACGATTAATATGAATGAGTACAACAAACTCAAAAACTGATAGTTTTGTTTACTTAAAATTGGAAACATCATTACTTAAAAAATGATGTAACTGATTAAATTTTTGAGTTTTGCCAACTTATTCGGGTTTACAGTGCACATGGGAATGATTGGTAAAGTATACATAGTGTACATGCAGGTGGGCAGTTTGGCTGGGCTAAATTGCCCCTAGAAGTGAATGTGTGTGGTGACCTGCAATAGATTGGTATCACATCCACAGTGAAGACTCTTGTCATGCAGCCAGTATTACCATGTTTGACTCTAGATCTACTGCAAGTAAGTGGATCAGGATTTGTTGTGTTAGCTGTGTTTATGATTATCTGTTACAATGTCAATTATCAGGTGAAACCACATACAAGCAGAAATCAAATACTGTAACCATGCAAGGTCAATATAAATAACAGATAAATACTCTATATAATATATATAATATAATAATATTAGATAATAAAATACATATAATATAATGATCATATGAATATGAATTCAGAATGTACATTCATTCTTATAGTTCTTTTCTTATACCCAAGCACAGTAACAGAACAAACAAACAATAACGCAAAATAAAATAATGATTATAAATAAAATATTATTACATAGACTCTTAAATGTGGAAAACATTTATAATGACCAGCTTATCTTATTTAAGATTAGGACTGAATTTGGGTGGTAGCAAGACTATCTTTGTTATATATATATATATATATATATATATATATATATATATATATATATATATATATAAACATATATTTATGTTTGGGTTTCAAAAAAAATATTAACACATTTTGTGGTCGCCTCTTCTACTAATTTTATTATTTTATTTATTTAAAAAAAAATTTTTTTTTGCACAGGAGCACCACCAGATTTATGCAACATCACAAACTGCATGAAACTTAAAGAGAATTATAGCTGTAATTGATTAATTTTAAAATAACTATTTTTATAGTTGATTTTCCAATCATGATTATGGAGTTTGTTACTGTGTTTGGATTAATGAATTTCTTATAGCACACTGGTCACTTCCAATACACACAAACATAGTGTGAAAAAGTGAAACTCTCACCAAGTTTGAATGTGCTGTGCTAGAGGATTTACTCTGTGGATTGGATTGAGAAAACATAAATTCTGATGTAGATGAAAGCCAAAAAAGAACCAGAGATACAGTAGGTGAACAAATGCTACTCAGCAGATTTTGGGGATGAGCCTAATTATTCATTGATTATGTGATTTTTTTTCTAAGTGTGTGTATAATTTTGCAAATGTGCTATTTTGTAATGCTATACTGTAGCTCTTAAAGCTGCCATGCATACTCTTACTCTCAAAGTTCCTGAAATGGCCTGTAGTGGTGTTCAGTGTTCGAGTCATGTCCACTGGAGGACATTTGAATATTTAATCTTTTTTTTTACATTTTTTTTTATAAAAAAGGCACAGTTTAATCCTTAATGGGGTAAATAACATAATTTGGTCATTTAAAATTGCCAGTATCAGTATCTCAGGAAAATCATTTTTATAGAAAATACATGTTTGGTATTTTTGGATATTAAATATAATAACTTTATTTTTTTTTACCCTAGATGCGTGAGGACCCATATACAGTAACTTCACTGACCTTGATTTGTAAAATAAATATGACAACAGTAGAAAAGTATTGAAATTTCCAAGTATTTCAATAAATGCCTTATTGTTTAAACTGCAATTTAGTTCTATAGATATGTTGCTCTAAATCTCTATGCATTGTTTTGGTGTATACATTTCCCTGTTCCTGTGTTGTCTCAAATTATAGACCCTTTCTGTGTTTCACTCTTTTTAAACTGTGGCTAGGTAATTGCACAAAAACATGATGACTGATGACCAGATGAGCCTTGATGAAGCTATAGATGCTGGTATATCAAATGGTACAAAAAAGCAAAGCAATCAAAACATAAATAGATAGATTGCAGGACTGATGAATTGATAGATCTTTGAAAGAAGGTCAAACTTCTTTTCTCACAGTCTCCAACCATTGTGAAAAGAAAAGAAATTGATTACCACTCACAAAAGGACTGAAATGACCAAGAAATTATTTTTTCTGGGCAACGAACATTGTGTGAGTGAGAGAGTGCAAAAGTGTGAGGGGGAAAATGAACCACCAAACCTGTCTTTGTACAAAGTGTCTCGAAACTAACCACTGTCATCTTCAGGTGTTGCTGGTGTTCTTGTAAAATAGCCACTCTACTAGGACTGAAACGATCAAAGAAGAGAAGTTGCATGCCAGACCAACATTCTCATTTCCTGTTTGTTCCTGAGCGCTATACACAACCTGTACATTTTGCCAGAGGAAATACATGATGCTGCTGTGAAGTCGTGAATTCACCTTTCAAAATAATTTTCATTGCAAATTTGCCACACTGGGTGCCAATAGATAAAGCCACAATGCAGTTTTCTGCTAATGACATCTTGTTTCCTTTGATAATAAACATCTCAAAGCCACACTCTCTCTCACAACACATTAGAATTAAAGACGTCTCAGAAAAAAATGAAGGCTTCTCTAATCACATGATGTCTGTGCGCAGCAAGCTGTTTAAATGAACCGCCACTAATGCCTTGGTGATGAATGGATAGACAAAACAACCATCTACAGCGACCAGAACAAATAGGCCTCAGACGCAAATGGAGATGGGCGCTATCGTCACTTGCTCAGGGCCGGATATGTAGATGGAGTTTGAGATGATCGCACTACAGAGACAGAGACGAATTGAGGAGAACAAATGAGTAAACACGTTGGGTCTGATTGGGAATGCACCGAAGCTTGCGCTAATCATAATTAATCACTTACTTATTAAGCGTTAATTACGCTTTGCAAATATATCCTCACTATGTAGGCCCGGTGATTGAAGTTGTTGGGGATAGATGAGACAGTATTAATCTACTCTTACTTATTAATTTTACTAATTAAAACAACAAGACACAGATAGAAAGTAGTTTTGATAAAAGGATAGAGAGGTTACTGTAGATGAATGAATGAGTAAGACAGATATAAGTGGTTTTGGTGAATGAATGAATGAATGAATGAATGAATGAATGAATGAACGACAAGCCAGATAAAAGTCGTTTTGGTGAAAAAATAGAGAGGTTGCTGGATATGAATGAATTAATTAATGAATGAGTTAACAGATGTTATGAAATGTTATGAAAATGAAAGTAAGAATACTTTAGATTAATGAATGAATGAATGAATGAATTAATTAATGAATGAATGAATGAATTAATTAATTAATTAATTAACAAGAAGACATTGAAATAGTTTTGGTGAAGGAATAGAAATGTTACTGTAGATGAATGAATGAATGAATTATTTTGGTGAAAGAATAGAGAGGTTACTGTAGATGAATGAATGAATGAATGAATGAATGAACAACAAGACAGATAAAAGTCATTTTGGTGAAAAAATAGAAGTTCCTATAGAGGAATGAATTAATGAATGAATGAATTAACACAGACAACGTTATGAAAATGATAGAGAGGATACTGTAGATGAATGAATGAATGAATGAACAAGACAGATAAAAGTGGTTTTGATGAAAGGATAGAAAGATTACTGTAGATAAATAAATTAACAAATAAAAGTGGTTTTGGTGAAAAAACCGAGATGCTACTGAATGAATGAATGAATGAATGAATGAATGAAATGTTTTGGTGAACAGAAAGAAAGGTTACTGTAGATGAATGAATGCATTAATTAATGAATGACAAGACAGATAGAAGTGATTTTAGTGAAAGGATAGCAAGGTTATTTTATATGAATAAATGAATGAATGCACAACAACACACAGTTAGAGGTGGTTTTGGTGAATGGATACAGAGGTTGTTGTAGATGAATTAAGTGATGAATGACTGAACGGATGAATTAATGAATCATTTAAAAATGGTATTAGCAAGCCAGGTGTGTAGGTGTGAAGCCAGTAAATTATTTGAACTCTTGGGGGGATGGGGTTGCCTGTTTCTACAAGATTCAGCTTGACCAGATAACACACTCCAAGTCCTTATAATTAGACACATCCTTTACAATAAGATCTTGTTCTCTGAAGCTTAATCATCCGTCTAACCAGCATGACCACCACAATTGCTGTCATGTTTTTTTTTTTTTGCCTTATAGATAATTTATTTAAGTAGAATTTTCTAGCTGCATAACAATTTGTTTATGAATCTTGATATGAATTCAGAAAGCGTCCAAGAACGTTTTTGATTGTGTTACTAATTGCTTCAAGGGTGTGTGATTCCTGTAATCGTTTTGTACCCACGGTTTACCCAATTGGCCTTATTCTCATGTAGTCTAGACCCTGCTAAAAACATGTTATTAGGTTCCCCATTTATTTCTCTCCCCTCTTTGGAAATGGCCCACCTGAGCGGCCTGATGGAGGGCGGGGCTCCGTAAAGACGCTAATGCCCAGTAATACGGGCCAGATATTATAATCTAAGCGCTGTCACAACGCGTTAGCTCACTCAGACTGACGTTTCAATGTGAGCACGCACAGGTGACGCGACGGGCCAGGAATCGTCAAAAACAGACAAGTCTATTATATCATTCCCTCTATCTTACTCTCTCTATCTATCTCTCGCTCTCTCTCTCTCAGACACACACGCGCGCGCGCACGCACGCACACGCGAGCGCGCGCGCACAATTTAGGTGTCTATCAGGGGCTAACGATCCGTGCGCGCTCCTGTGGTCACGGTGCCGCGCGCTCCTCGGTGGTGATTTATGCGCAGGTGTAATTGAGTGTTAATAAAAGTGTGTCCGGAGCGCGTGTAATTGTGTGCTCTAGCCTTTCTGTGCGCAAGGGCGAGCATAATCGTGTGTAATCGATGATGTGAGTGTTTGGGCGTCTCGGAGAAGGTTGGATTTTCACAGAAGCGCATCTAGGCTGTATAGTGGCCGTGAAGATTGTCTAGGACGCAAAGGAGGTCGTGAGCAGGAGAAATGAACTGTTGTAAATTAAAAAAAAAAAAAAAACATGGGCGTAATTGTGAGCTTGATAAAATGTTAAGGAAAACAGAGTTGAACTTTAAAAAGTTTTTGCTCAAATGCTCAGTACTAGAGTATATAAACATATAGTTGCTGTTTTTCATCTGCATGTATGATAGATACATTTACTATTTGTAAGGTACATTGCAAAAATAACAGCATGTATTTTACTTGGTGTGTGTGTGTGTGTGTGTGTGTGTGTGTGTGTGTGGGTGGGTGTGTGTGTTAGACATGGTATATATGCAGGCACTTGGTAGATAGGCCCTGTTTAATTGATGCAGGCTGAGAATCGATCCCCCCGCCTGGCCTAATGAAGGCCTGATTGGTTTGTGAGAGCTGGCTGGTTCTGCTCAACTGCCCAACTACTCAACTAATCCACAGTGCAGCGCATTAACAAACACACACACACACACACACACACACACACACACACACACACACACAAACTCAATTTACCATCTCTCTTTCACTTGCGCTCTAACATTCTCTACTCACGAGCACTAGCTCTCCTTTGTAGCTTTTATCTCTTTTGTCCAACATCTCTGTATCCACTTCTCAAGCATTCTATTCAGCTATCTTCCCTAAGTCTCTGAGTATATCTAATAACATTAACTTTTACTTGATGAGTGGTACCTGCAAACGGCCTATTCAGCAGCAGCCGCTATCACGGCTATTTGACAGAAGATGAGACATGAAATAAAACAATAATGATTTTGTAATATGTAAATATTTGGAAATATGATTAAAAGCCATAACTCAATACCTTTTTATTTTGTGCATGGAAGTTGCATTGCATTGTTCTTCCCTCATTATGTAACAGTTTATTTTCTAGCGTATTACTATTTGTCAGGCAAACATCTGGTCTCATTAATCTCATTCTGTGTTGAAAATGTAACATGATGTGACAGGCTTGCCACAAAAAGGAGGAAGTTTTTTTGGCTTTTATATTGTTTCTAGGCATATTATATTTACCTAGGGAATTATATATTGGTGCACTTGTAACAAGCTATGGCATAAAGTTAACAGTTAAAACAAGGATACTGTCTCTGTGCGAACATAATAGATGACATCCAATTTAAGAGTTAAGGCATTTAAACAGAACAATGTTTTAAATAAAAATGAATATAAAGTTAAATGCAAAGGCCTAGTCTATGTACATTGCCCAGCCATAAAAAGTCACATAATTTGATTTCACTGCCTTTAGCCTAGATTATGGTGCACATTATGGTCACCAGTTTATGCTCTCAGAACCACTCATTCACAGTTTGAAACCAGGAATATGCCTGTGCCATCAGAGTGGGGAAATACCTAGGATAATCTGGTCATTTAGGACATTCAAGTAATCAGCTACCTTCATTTTATTGCCAACTTTAATAAAATGAAGGTCTAAACCTAGACCTTCACAACAAATGACATAACACTGCTTCCAGAGACTTCAACACTGGGCACTGTGCATGATGGATGCATCGCTTCATGCACTTCGTTCTTACCCTGACATGCCCTTGCTCTAAAATAGGGTCAGTCTGGACTCATCAGACCGCATGACCTTTTTCCATTGCTCCTTTCCAAATTAAAAACCTTTTCCAAATCAGCCTTACAAAAGGTGGTTTTCTTATGGCCACACTGCTGTTTAATTCCAATGACTTCTCATGCAATGTGGAAATGTTCCTGTTTTGACTATTAAACATAGCTGTGGTTTCTAGTGTACATTTTTATGATGCAACTTCACCAAGTGTTTAAATCATTGATCATGGTAATTTTTCTAACCACATCTCTTTCATGAAGGTAATGGTTCAGCACTATCCTTCAAGATTTTAATAATGCATTGGATGAATTCATATAATCTTGTTGTTTTTCTTGCTTGATGCAGAACCTTCTGAAAAGGCAAATTTGGCTTATCAGTGGCTTATTTATTTTGCCTTTTTGGCCATCCAATCTCATATGTAGTCCCCTATTTACTGTAAAATTAAATACAAACAAACAAACAAACAAATAAATAAATAAACTTCACTCTTCCGGGAAGGTGTGTTTTGGTGCCTGGGCCACATGTTTTGGCCCCTCCAGTGAAATGAAATTAATGCTACAGTACACAAAGACATCCTGTACAATAGTGAGCAACAGTTTGGGAAAGGCCCAAAGTTTTTATCGTCAGGTTTCCAAGTGATTTTCAAGTGATTATACTACATATTAATATATGGAAATGTCTTTTCTTCCCTATAGTTAGCATATGAGTTTTTGCCTTTTTTGAAGTAAATACTTATTTCATTTCTTTGACTTACATTCAGTAAAGTGCAACAGCTTTAGGATTTTTTTTTCAGTCGTTCATTCATCATGAACAGCTACTTTATCTTGACCAATGTTGTAGTATAAATCCATAGATTATCCTATGTAAAAGGATTTAGTCCAAAGCTCTACCCACTCGACTCTAAAACACTAACTATAAAGCATAGGGCTAGGGGAGAATTCTGTATGGGTCAAAGTAAATCCGTTAAAATTACACAACTACAAACATTATAACTAACTCATTCAAATCTAAATATTGTGTCAAAAACATTCTGACATCTAAAAGCACTGAAAATTGTAAATTCATAAGAAACCTACTTATTAGTTTAGGAGTAGCAATTATTGCTTCTTCTGGGTGAAAACCTTTACAAGACAAAAAAAAAAAAAAACAATGCATGGAATAAGCTGAACAAAAAGTGAAATAAAATGTTTATTCTGTTTATTACACCTTTTTCGGTAATTTATGCCCATTAATAAAGACTACTTTGAGTATGTAGTCAATATAGTTTATAGGTCAGGTTAAGACCTAATGTTTAAGTATTTTGCAGTGATTTTTCTTAACATAACAAATATATAAAGAAATAGACATTCCCTGACTTTACCCACAATGGTGTATGTGGCATCTGTCAGCCATTAATTGCTTATGTGCTGCTGTAACTGAATGGCAGCCTACAAGACTGACACGCCACCCATGTAACTGTTCTAGTCGACATTGTGTCCAAGCAGTGCAATAGCCACCTCTGCTGTTATCTGTCACTCTGTCACTCAGTGCTTGGGTAGTAGTTCTTTAGATGTAGGCCTCACATCTGTTTGGTCTTTTAGTTCATGACAGTTAAGATCAGCACTGTCCGGATACAAATGAACATATTAGAACATTCAGAAAATTTCTTGATAAACGTGAAAATGGATTATCCTAGGCAGAGGTAACAGTGTGAAGCAAAGTTCTCTGAGAGAGCATGAAGATATCTTGAGAGGAACCAGGCTTTAAAGATTTTTATATATAACATATAATACACATATATAGTACATATATTGTACTAAAGGATGCCCATTTTAAATAGAAGCCCTGCCATTAGCACAGGAAAATATTTATGATTATAGCCACAGCATTTCATACATATGGGACCTGCATCCAGACAAGATTATCCACTCAAGTAAGAGTGAGGGTTGGGCACAAACTTTTTTGCAAAGTGCAATACTTGATGGTTTCCATGCCGTCACTGAATCAAGATGATTCAGGCAAGTGCACAGGATGAGAGGAGCTACAAAAATAAAAGTGTGCCAGCAGCTGGCACCAGCATCTCATCAGGTAGCAAGAGTACGATGGCAACTCAACAGTGATTCAATGGGGTATATATTGTACCCAAATTTCTGTGACAGCAGCTAAAGGGAAACTTAGAAGGTTATACAGGCATATAGGAGTAGCCTGGGATGACCTTTACCTAAGAGAAAATCTATCAAGTACTCTGGGCTGAGACCAGTCACTGCTTTATCAAGCATCAATAGTATTTTTAATCAATATGTAATTTTACTGGGATATAATCAAACATTGTGGTTACAGCAAGTTATTTTAGATTAACTGGAGCCTATTTATGCATCTAATGAAGCATCCAGGAATAGCAATAATCCAACCTAATGGTAACCAAAGCATTTGCTAGTTTTCTACATTATGTTTCTTAGCTTAGCAAGGTGTCTGACATAAAAAGGCTGTCCTATGAATATTATCTAGCTCCAGATGAGGGACTTGACCCAACAATCATACACAACTCACTGCTGCACATAATGTAACTCATTAAATTTCATCAAGAGTCACTACATAATCAGAAACTTATTTCTATCTGCCTATGGGCTCAGCAAAAGTACTTCTGTCTGGTCATAATTCATTAGGTAAAAGTTACTCAGCATCCAGTGCCTTATGCCCTTTACACATTGTACTCAGCTTTGCTGAACCACATAACTGTGTATCATTAACATAGCAAAGGAAAAAATAAGACCATTTTAATAAATAAATGTAATGTTTATTAAATACTTGGTTATAAGAACTGAGCCTGATGCAATTATTAGTCAAATATACTTTAAGGCTAATGAAGCAAGTGTATATAAATGACCTTTATGTTGATAGAAAACACTCAGAAGCAATACTATTTATGGTTAATGACTACAAAAAAAAAAAAAGAACATTTTACTGGCTGATGAAAAAATTTGAATAAGAAAATCTTGTAACTGTATGTTACAAATTTCTAATAATGGCCTTCACGAGTAAAGAAAAGTGCGAGCTATTAAACTGGTGTCTCAACACATGTTCTGGTAACCTGGTGCAGAGTTCTCCACTGCCTACCTTGGGCACACACACACACACACACACACAGACACACCACAGTTAAGTGGTGTGTGTTTACAGCTTGTTCATTTCCACTCTGCAACTCTTGGCTAAGGCAAGACGAGGGAGTAAGGGCAAGAGAGGGAGAGAAAAAGAGGGCAATCGGAAGAGAGAGGGGGGCAGTGTTTTTGTCCAGGAAAGAAATAGCCCTCTAGGTTGTAATTGGAGGCAGAGAAAGAGAGAAAGTGGGAGGGAGCGACAGCAGAAATTGCTTGGCTGTGGCTGTGTGGGATGATAGTGTTTTTGACAGGTAAATAAGCCTGTGATTGTCGACAGTTACACTGCACCTTTCTGACCCCAACACACACTGGCCTCCTCCATCTATATTTCACTCTGACACACGTGCTGACTCTCTCTATCTTTCGTTCTTTTTCAAATTCTGGCCTTATCTATCTCTTCTTTCTCCCTCCACTTAATTCTTCTATCCCTTCCTATTCCTCTGATCCTCCTGAATGCCAAACACATCACAGTATGCATAGAAGTGTATGATCACATGCTATCTTTCTAATAAAAGCATCAAGTATAAGGAATTTTAGTATCGCGACACATAGATAGATAGATAGATAGATAGATAGATGCCACACTCTAGGCGTATCTCTCCTTCTTCCTTCCTCTTTTCCCTTCCTTCTATCTTCCTATCCTCTTTTATCAAGTCAACAACCGTCTCTCTCCCCCTCCCCTCCTGTTCCCCACTTGCCTCCTTCCCTCCCTCTCTCTGCCTCTCTCACTTCAATCTCAAGTGTTTTCAATTTTATTCTAGAGTGGAATTAACTACCCCCGATGTCAAATTGCCGACGAAATCGATAATAATATCTTTACAAAAGAGGATATTCCAGTCTCTCGCGTCGGCTTTTGAAAAATGGAAAATTTAGCCGAGATTGATTCATTAGTTGACACGTTATAGGACGGTATAAGTATTGATCGCGGCCTGTCATGTCCCATCTCGGCTAATCGAAGCTGAGGCGCTCTGTCGATGGGCGCATTTTTCATAATTCCAACGCCGGGGAGAGAGACTAGCCGATGGAGGCGACTGCAAGGCACTGAGAAAAAAGGAGCGAGTGTATAAGGGGAAGAAAGATAGACGGGGGAGAGATAACTGGGGGGAAAACAGGCAGGGGGCAAAGAGTGGAAGACCAAGAAATAGAGTGAAAAGAGGTATGGGGTAAAAGGGAAACAGGGGAGGGTGGAATGACGGGGACTTTCGTATCCACAGAAGTCTCCGGTGTCGAGTGGAGGCCGGTTAGGGGGTAAGGTGTGTTTATAGTGCAGGTATCGCCAGTGGGGCGTAAATAATTAATGCATTATCTAATTAAATACAAACGATGAATAAACGAGATGGATGGGGAGAAGAGCATAGGAAAGAGACCTGGGTGGCGAGACCGAGGGGGGGGGGGGGGGGGGGGG
>JAAGKR010007827.1:10000-15516 GCA_011419295.1 Clarias macrocephalus | reverse complement strand
GTAAGGGCACCAGGGCAGGAGGGAAGAAGAATAGGGCTTAATAGCGTGCGTTGAGGGCGGGAGGCTGTGAAAATGGGGAGATCGGATGAAGAGAGTGAGTGAACGGTGGGGCGGGTGGGGAGGGCAGTAAATAGAAATCGAATGGCTCTGGTGCAAGAAGGGAAGAAGCTCCGATGGTTTAAAAAAAAATCAACTGAAGAGGCAATGACGGTGATGGAGAAACTTTTGATAGTTGTGATGTTCGCTTGAAAAGTTATCTTTTGGCTTAAGTGTAAGGCCTTCAATCTCCTCCAACATGTCATGCCCGCACATCACCCAGGACCTACTCGCCTTTCAGGTTACTGCGATCCATTCAGTGGCAAGATGTGTACAGATTTCTCTTTGGAAGCCCATACGTCTAATGTGTTTTCATACTAAACCAGCATTTATAAGCGATGATGCAGTCTAACAGATGAATGGACGGCATAAAACAAGGATGTGTGGTAATCCACACACACACACACACACACACACACACACACACACACACACAAATATCTTTAAACCGAACAAACACAAATCTTACCAAAGCATAAATATATTCATTTCATGTAATTATACGCCTATCATTTCATTATTCAGTTACGATCTATAGACAAACACTGGACTGGACTCTTTGCTGAATATGGATTGAACTTATTTCAAACATGCACAAATGTCAGAATAATATGCTCTCTAATGATCTAATGAAGATGCGCGCTTATTACAAAAAAAAAAAAGCTCAGACTATATTGGGGGTATGGACTTGTTGGGGGGGAAAGTATACAGGTAGTTATTGTAAATATAGTAGGCCTTCAATTGTGTAAACTTTCTCTATGAACAAAACGCAGGGACACAGATGGGCATCGGATATTTATTATTATGATGCATCACAATTAGGCTTACAGCGGAATAAATTAGACGAGGAATCAAGTGGAGCTGATGAATACACGGAATTAGATGGATTCAGATTACATGTGAACAGTGGAAAGAGGGATTGAAAAGAAGGAAACGTGGATGTGTAGGCTATGTGAGATGGAGAAATACGGGGAGGGGTGAGAGGGGGGTATCAGTACTTGGCAGTCTCTGAGTATCTCAGGTTCTCTCCGGCCTGGAAAAGCGGTCGATATTTAATTGTTATTGCTAGCATGGAACGCACGGAAGCGGTGCCTGTACGAAAATTTCTCATTTATTTGGTATTCTTGTGTTCTCTCCTTCTCTCTGCTCCCCCCTCACCGTTTTAGAAGAGCACTAGAAATGTTGGTTGGGGGGTATTTAGACACTTTGAGGTGGAAAGAATGAGGGGGTATAGTTGATAGGGACAGCAGGGGGAAAAAAGACAAGTTTTCGTCCTTAGACACATTGTGTCCCCCTTAAGCACTCGCCACCACCCGTCCTCGTCCCCAACAGCCCTCCCTCACTCACCCCAACCTGTATATACCCCCACCTGTCCAAAATGAAAAATCCGTCATTTTCCATCAAACGTCCAAGCAAATATTATCTACACTCCATTTCTAGAGATCGAACCTTATTTAGTTCGAAGGGATTCGCCATCTGTTTTCAAATTTCATTCCTGCGCGAACTTTATTTTCTCTGACTTTGGACAAAATTATAACCCGATCGATCCGCAATCTGCCGACCGTCTACATATATTTTCCGCGGCGGATTCCCTTTTTGCTGTCAGTCGCTGGTCAATTTGTTTCTGCCGCTGGCACCAGATCAGCGCACTTGGCACAGCAGCTTCGTACAAGAGACTCAAAGTTGCGCGCCAGCAGTTTGATACAGAGGGGGTCGCACCCCACACCGAGTGCTACTCCACTCTCTCCTTCCTCTCCAACTCCCCCTTTCACACTTTTCCTCTCCTCGGCTCTCACTGACATGCTTCCTATTCTCCTCCTCCGCTCCGGTTGCTCTGTGCGCTCTAGCGCGTGACTCGCCACGTGCGCTTTCAGCGCGCGCGTCCCGAGATTAAAACACCGCGGTCAGACTTCGCAAACCTGTGGGGTAGGCGACCTGTCATTTTACTCTCAAAGTTATGCTCTTAAAAGGTCACGTTGTCATTGCTTACATCTGTTTTTTTTTTTAGTCTGCATTTTTATGCTATCTCTTATCTCCATCTTCAAAATTACCACCTATTTCTGTGCGTAGCATGAGATAGACTGACAGCGGACAATTCGAGTTGTGCGTCAGATGTTTTTTTTTTTTTTTTTTTTGTGGTTTCTAGTTGATTTTGGGACTGCAGACCTCGGGACGACCAGGAAATCCGAGTGCAAAAAGACAGAGCCAATGTGAGGACGCAGCGTCAGGTGAGTGTTTCCTCTACTACTTCCCAAGGGACCCCGAAACTCCGAGTTGGTTTGTGTTGGTTCAGATAGTCAAGACACACCACCGTAGTCTAAATGTAATTGTGCTTTCTTGTGCAACGCATTTGGCTTGATAGTTAAAACACTGCGAGAATTTGTATGGAGTTGTAAACTGGGCAGTTTTTCAAATTCACTTCGCCTCGGGATGAGTCTGAAAACATTGTGCGATTCTGTAGCTGGAGGGCGCGCAAAGGGCGCGCGGGAGTGAAGTGAACGGAACTGGAGATGCTGGATGATAGATATATGGTGCACTTGTCTACGCATTGATTGTTTTGTTTGTACCTAATTGTTGCAGCAGATTAATAGTCTATCCATTGATCTTTGGCATTGAAAATGTGTTTGGGCATATTTGAAATTTTGAGAGTGATTATAATTGCTTGTGTAGTATGAAGTTGGTTTGGATGCACAGTCAAAAAAAAGTTCATTGAAATAGGTTGAGTTGGACTTTATTCAAGCATTCATATTTACTCATCACTTAAGTTACACATTGTCTCATATAGCAATCAGTGATGCATGTCCTTTAGAAATTAGCAATCACTAGGGGCAATTCTATATACAGTCACTAGCAATCACTACGGGTAATTGTAAATACTGATGTATTTTTACATTATGACATTTAAAGCATGCGTTACAAGTTATACGCATTATAGTTTAGTCTGTAACCTAATTGAACTAGGCAAGTAAAACTTATTATTGTGCAATGTCATGCCCCATAGAGAATTATACACATAAGCATCATTCCTGGTTATGCCATTTACATCTACTGCTAAAATGATGCTGCACTCTAGTCAATCGTCTTTAAATCACTGTAATCTTACAGCCCTTTCTGGACTATGTAAAGTTCTAAGTCAAAGGAACTAATACTCCAGAAAAGCACACAGTAGCCTTGTTTGTGTAATGATTTAGAGTCTAACTTAAAATCCTGTTGTTTGACTTAAATGGACTGAGTGTGTCCAGTGCTTTGGGACTCATAAACTATGTCTTGCTGTATAAGGCTCAAGCACTAAGCACTGCTCAGCACCTAGTCTGTAGGAAGATTCATATTGTAATGGTCGAAATGAGACTGCATTCAAAAGTTTTCAATTCTGTTGCAAGTGCAGATAAAAAGTAGATAGTACTGAAAATGATAATCTGCCACATTTTAATGAAGTGAATATTTTACTGATTCGGATGAATATGAATCAAACCACTATGTTGGTTTTTACTTGCTTTGTCCATGTTCTACACTCTTGTGGCAACCCCTATTAACCCTGTATCTCACAACCAAACTTAAGTTAATTTAGCCACGTTAAACCATACACTGCTCCTCAAAGTGCAAAAGTATGCCTAATTACCCACAATTAAATGCCTGTGCTAACATGAAAGCTACTCAGATATAGAATAAACTGACATGGGCAAGTGGAAAGCAGATTCATATGAAAGAAGTTCTAAGTAAGGTCGGTAATGTTGGTTGCGTCAATGACGGATTACTGTGTCAGAACCAAAGCATGTAGGTTAAACTCTATGACCCTTTTGAAATCATAGAATGCCTTGTCAATTTCCCCTAAATTCCCAAGGCTGTATTGTTTTAGTACATATACCACTTGGAAATAAAGATATGAAAGCAGAAATGTTTTATTCTTACACGTTTGCTTGACGCCTTACTAGAAAAGAAAAAAAATTCAGCCGTAGCTGAATGTTGTACCAAATATAGATGTTTTAGATGTTCCCTCTGCAGTCAGGGAATATTTTGTATGTCTTTGGTTTGATTGCCATAGATGGTAAAATAGATAGAGTTATGTAGGACAGTGATCATGTGAAACAAATTCCTTATTTTGCTGTGTAGGACTACTGAATAGTATCGCCAGATTCCAGGCCTCTTGTGTGAAATAAGTGATTTCAGAAGCCCGCCATAATAAAGGAAGGTTTTCCTGTAATCTAACCATTGATTAATGTTTGTTTTATTTGAATAGATCCTCAATGCAAAGCAAATATTTCATAGGTTGAATTATTAGCCGAAATCATCAGTCTCATGTAGCATTGAAAATTTCTTATTTTCTGAACATTTATTTGTCATGAAAAAGAAAACTATAGCTCACACTGCAAAACATAAAACATGCTTGGTAATTTTAGTTGTAATTGTAAGCATACTTTATGCTGTATCTCTGGAAAAACAGTCCAACTTGGACATGACTAGTCAGTTAGAGATAATTGTAAACAGTAGTAGTAATAACACCAGGCCCAACAGTGATAACAATTAGATTTGATTTCATTTGAGGATGCCTCCACAGCTGCTACCCCTGCCCCCTTCAGTGCCCCTAACCTCTCTTAGAGACCACGCTACCCCCCACCCCAAGGGGCCCGTCTCCCCCTCAGATTAAAGTGGGTGTGTTAATTCGGTGGTGTAGCGATCGAAGAGCTCTGGCAACAATGGGAAATGGGCTATTGATCAGACCTGCTCAGATTAAGACCGGGGAGTGGAGCTCTTTCTCGCTCCCTTTACCTCTCCTTTCCTCTCCATTTCCCACTTCTTTCTTGGGTCCCTTGCCTCTCACTGCTCATTCTTCCCCTCTCTGTGTCCTTCTATCTATATATCCATCTTTCTTCCTTACTCTCTTCTTTAGTTGAAGCTCAGTTTCTCTGTTCCGTGTTCATCTCTCCCTTGCTTCCTCAAGTTTATACGCTCCATCTGATTCAGTGCTCCTCTACATCTAATTTTTGTTTAGCTTTCTTCCACCTCCGAGTTTCTTATTTTTGCTTTCTTGGCTTATATAATTGTCATCATAAAATAGCATGTCTCATTTTATAGTTTAGTCTAAGGAGATGATTTGAGTATTTGAACCGACATAAATTTTTTAATATAGGAAACGCACCTCATGTTAAGTTAATGAGGCTGTGATGTTATTGAAAGAAACTTGAATTAATACTGTTTAAGAAAAAAAAATCTTCTTAAAGAAAGTATAATTTTCTGTCCTTTTGTCCATCTATAATCGTGGAAGAGCATAACCTTCTGCCTCCCATGTGCTGAAGGTATCAGTAATGGTCAAAGTTGTCACTAATGAATAAGTCCAATTATTAAGTCTACGTAATTATGTCCACATTGTCGAAAAGTCATGTTGGACAGATGATAATCCTTTAATGCATCCTTTAGGCATA
>JAAGKR010007827.1:0-5000 GCA_011419295.1 Clarias macrocephalus | reverse complement strand
AAACTTTTAAGTCTTCATTGTCTCCTAATTATTGTATGTTTGAGTCTTTTTTTCCTTTGCCAGTCATGTAGCTACTGTGCTTAGAAAGCAAAATTACTTCCTTTATTCCCTTCCGAAACGTGATTTCTGTTAGTTATACGATTACCTCAGTCGCCTGCCATGTGTAGGAATTTACTACAGAAATGCAAGTTCACGAATTATTATTTCGTAGACCACTACATTTGGTTGACAAAAAATAATCCTACTTAACACATTTTATAGCTATTATATATCAGACTGTTTAAATTATATATAAAAAATGAATAAAATATGTAAAATTAGAAAATAATGTTAAAATTGAAAAGCTAAAAAAAGTAATTTTATTGTTATTTTCACTACAAAAAATAGATCAAGTACTTTAGAAATAAACATACGAATAAATTTTGTATAAATATATATATAAACATTTGTCAGCACAAGTTAATAAGTTGTTAGAATGTGTGAGCGCGGAATTCATGACGCGTAAATGTATTCATTACTATGTATTTTTCTCTGCATTTCCTATAATTTTGCTCATTCATTTAAAACGGTATTGAGTTTTTATTTATTTTTTGTATCTCCTCAATTTGCGGTGTGGACTTGTTGCATTGTTAGACAAAGACTGTGGCGGGAAATAAGGATTCAGGAGACTTTGGAAGACTTTAGGTTTGTCAGTCTTTTCTGTAGATAATCCCAATAGGCTTTTTTAAAATATATATATATATATTTTTTTTTTCTTCTGTTCCAGCCTACGGTTCTTTTTGCGCGTCCGACGGAAATTCCTTTGCAATTCCACCGAGTCGCCTGACGTCCAGCGAGTCTCAGAGTCGGTCCAGGAACCGCGCGCACTTCGGGCTTCGGCCCGCTGTTTCCTTCACGGGGGAGTTACGGTAAGAAACTCCGACTCTCACTCACTCTGCAGGTTTATAATATTTTATGGGTTATAGTCTTAGAATTTGTTCATTTCAGTTAACGCCACAATGCATTAGTGCACATACATACAGTAGTCTACCAGTTCGGATATCTAGTCATTCGATTATAAATTATCTCTGACTCGCAAGGTGCTTTAAATTTCAATTAAATTACAATTAAACCTGTTTGCACACAATACAAAACCTAATTAACAGTCAGGGAGCTTTTTACCTCAAATTAAAATGTCTGGACCCCCTCAGTACAGGTGGATTTACTACTCAAATATCAGGCTCATTATGTAATTATGTAAAAACTCTACAATATGCTGGAACCATTTACTGAAACCTTTGTTTGTTCATTAATTTCAGAACACAATTTAATACAATAATATTTTAAGTACATATTTGTTTTTAGTTTCTAATTTGTTTTTAAGGTTTGGGTTGAGCCAATTATATTCAGTTTATCAGAACAAAAGGCTCATATTTATCTATATACACTATAAGCTACGACATGATAAGGATAAGCTGTGATTTATTTTTAATTTTTTCCATTCGAATAAGATTTAGGGTCTAGACTGCATAGTTATGCCCCAAATCATGCTTGTATAAATGTTTGTTGTTTGAAAGTCATCAGATCATTTAATTAACAATGTTTGAAATAATTCTGAGTGTTTGCATTATGTACTGCTGTTCCTTTTTCTTTCATTCGAAGTGGTTACATTCACAAGGTGATAAACAAGTGGTTGCTGTCTCAGCAGCAAGCAAACACACGGACACGTTCAAATTTAGGGACGTTCAAATATGAGTTAGTTCAGCATTCAGATCAAGAAATTTGTGATGAATAATGGATAATTATCGGCATTAACGCTACTACACTCGCAGTCAAGCCTATAACCAGGATCAAAATTATAGTGCGGTCCGTGAGACTCATTTCATTGTTAATATATAACATTATGCAAGGATTTGTCCTAAACCAGCTGCTGATTTCTAATCTCATTCATTTTATACTTTCATTGTTCCATAAACTTCTTTCACTATGGTTAGACTATTTAATGCTATTAAACATTTAAATATTTTGGTGTAGATTAATCTCTCTTCCTCTTTCTTTGTGCGTGACCTTGTCTTGCTTTTATTTCTTGTTTCACATCACTAACTACTGAAAAAACACATATGAAATATGGCATCTAGTTGGCTGACATCTATATTGCATGTTTTCACATTACCTGAGTGTGTATTGCAGCTACGTCAAATGTTAGCCTATTACATGTGTGCTGCATACCTCTGAACAAGACGTTAAGGTATATAGGTATATATGTTAAGTCTGATGTCTAAACTAAAGTGTTTTTCTTAGCTGCTCTGAGGTCAGTTGAGGGCGATTCCTCCCTAATGATTGGGTAGTCTTGAAATGCAAGTGGACTACATTCTGCCACCGCATTAGGATCAGAATGTTACTATTTCCATACTGAATTTGACAACTGAATATAGGCTCTGTGAGAAGTAAAAGAAAATAGTATTCTGAAACTACAGAGGTCGAGACCTTGGTGTCCTCATGGCTACTCAGTCATGCGCACACTGCGTAACACCAGTGCTGCAGTAATTATGGAGTAAACAAAAGTTGGTTATCCTTACACATCAATAAAATATTTACTCCCCCAGTCACATTTTCTTAACTTTCTCTTTGCACAGTAAATAACTACAACATTGTACACACACACACACACACACACACACACACACACACACACACACACACACACACACACACACAGTCATATGCACCTATCTCCTGATCTAGCTTTTTTGGTCATGTGGAGAGTAGCTAGGAGACAGCAAGTAAGAAAAGGTCAGTTGATCGATGGGGACCAATTTGACAAATCCCTGTTACTCTTTGGAAACAAGATGTCACACATGAGATATGGAGATTTGGAGATGCAGGGAAAATAGAGATTTGGAGAAAACAGGGATGTGAAATGATAGATTAAGAAAAGCCCTTCTATAAAATAATATGCAGACTTTAAATGATTTTTATTATTATTATTACTATAAACTACTTAGTAAAAATGTAGTAGTATACCTTTTGGGTATTATTGTAATTATAATTTTAACATGCAAATATCTTAGCAGTAGAGGTGACAGGAATTTCTAAATTTGCAAAGCGTTTTGTTAATGAATTTATAACTTTTAGCTAATATTGCAAAAATTGCATTAGTTGATTTATTTTAGTCTCATGCAACACACAGTTGTCATCTGCCTCGCGTATAGGCTCATATGCACATAATTTATAATTTACAAATAATAATCCTGCATTTTATTTAATATGAAACAAATTAATGAGAGTAATTTGTTTCTTTATATTTGATTTAATATGCTCTATGCAGAACCCTACACGTTTGTTTAATGCAATATTTTATTATTTAAGTAAGAGTGAAGTTGATAATATAATATTGGCATATTTAAAGTTGTTTCTGAAGTGATCACTGTATCTTACATGCGTACAATTAGAATACACGCTGTTGCATCTGTGTGTGTGTGTGTGTGTGTGTGTGTGTGTGTGTGTGCAAGCTTACATCTTGAGGCAAATATCCTCAAATAAACCCTCATGTTTAGGAGCAGTCCTGAAGAAAACGGCATGAGCAACATAAAGACACACAAAAGCCATAAAAGCAGATGAAGACTCTCGTCCTGTGTCTTAGTCAAAACATAAACTCGATGTAATTCAATTGAGATTAGTTGCACCGGCATGACAGGAAGCACTTAGGAGGCAAAGACAGAGTCTGGCTGACTATGTGCTAATAGAACAGTCCATGAGTGACCATGCATCACGACTGCAGCATTTATCCAATCACACACACACACACACACACACACACACACACACACACACACACACACACACACACATAGTGATGACTTTGGACTCAGACGTTAAAATAAAAGAGATTTGGGTAAAAAATTAAAGTGAGTAGAAACATCACTTAACCAGAGACTGTGACACAGGGTGAGATATAGGAAAGAAAATTAAGGAAATTGTAAAATGAGACATTGATGAAGAAGAAAGACAGATGAATGCATCATGTTTGCTGGCTTCGCTACAACAAAGAGTGTATTTACAAGAGCAGAGATTAAGTAAACATGTCCGTGTCAGTCAACAGGTCAGTCATTAGTTGGATTCACGAGCAATTAAGGTGTGTGTTTGGGCGTGTGTGTGTGTGTGTGTGTGTTGGTGTGTATGTGCAAAACAGTACTCATCACAAAGTAGTGTGAATTCCCAGAATGTTGTTCAGCTCAAAGGTTATTGTTAAATTTTTGAGCAACGTCAGACCAAACACTCTCCCTAATAGTTCAGATCTTCATTTGTTTAGATTGTTATGAAACTGGGGCCTTCGTGATTATAGGTATATCTATATATGTGTATAATAAGAACAATAGGTTATACACTTTTATGCAAGGATGTCAAATGACAGAGTTAAAGTAATTTGTGTTTAGCACTCAACCAATTAAACAAATTATTATTAGTTTTACACTCTTCCTGTTTTAATTTGACGTCTTAAAAGATAAAAAGAATATTTTGGACTAAGATATGGACTATTTTATTAGCACATCATAAATATGAATTTAATCAATGTCTTCAAACAGAAATTTTTGAAGTTTGGCAAAAAAAATTTAACCAAATGGTCTGCATTCACAATATATATGTGCAATTCATATACACGTACATATATACATGTGTGTGTGTGTGTGTGTGTGTGTGTGGTACTAGTTATGAAATCTCATATGAGAATGTGGGCCATTTGGGTCTCAAGAGGTTAGAGCCGATGGTCCTATTTTATTTGCATCCTCCGCTTTTATATTCTTCGATTATTTTTATGTGGCTTTGATGGAATTAAAAATAAATATAAATCAATTATGATATAATTTATTATATTTTCAGGACTATATTATTGGTTTATGATTATTTTTAGATTGGGAGACTTGGACAAAGTAGGGGTAATATATATATATATATATATATATATATATATATATATATATATATATATATAGTATGTATTATATAATAGTTATTATAGT
>JAAGKR010007826.1:0-34448 GCA_011419295.1 Clarias macrocephalus | reverse complement strand
CTTAGGAATAAGATGGTGGAGTATCTGACAGACTGGGTAATGGGAACCTCCAACCAAGCAGCCGACGATGACGTCAAATGTCTGACGAGGTGAGTTTATTCAGTTTCCAGAAAACAAACACGGGCGTTTTCAGCGATACAGTAATCACGGTACCTGCGTATGAATGTGTGTCCGCCAGGGATCTGGACCAGGCGAGTATGGAGGCTGTGGTATCTCTGCTGGCCGGGTTACCGCTCCAACCGGAGGAAGGAGACGGGGTGGAGCTCATGGAGGCCAAGTCTCAGCTCTTTCTTAAGTAAGACTACCTTCGAGGGCAACGGAACCGGACGCAATGCTTTAAAAACATCAATGCTTTAGTCCTGTTTGATGAAATTATACTTTTGACAAATACCAAACAGTTTTTCAAAAATAATTAGGATCCAAGTGATGCTTGCAGACTTTTAGTTGCTGGCTATATTAATGTTTCTTGTAATAATAAAATTATATGATATATTATACATATTTTTAGAAGTGTTTGAAATGGTTGATGAAGTGATAGCGGTGATATGCTTAGATTATTAACTGGTCTCAATTATATATATTCAGTGGAACCTTGGATTACGAGTGCAATTTGTTCTGGAAGCATACTCGTATATCAAAACACTCGTAAACCAAATTGTATTTTCCCATAAGAAATAATGGAAACTCAATTTTTTCTCAAAATTGTTTGTTCCACAGCCCAAAAAAATAAATACATAAAAATAATTAGTACAAAATATAAAGTAAAAATAAAACGGATTAACCTACACTTTACCTTGAAAAAAAGTAAATCTAAATCCCGACAAATAAGTGTTTCCATTTGTGTATTTATATATATATACAAAAACTCACTCAATTATTCTCTAAAAGAAGAATTCTGTTTATGGTCACAGGAGGGCTGGAACCCATCCCAGGTCACATGGGCACTAGGCAGGGTACACTCTGGATTAAGTGTCAGTCTATTGCAGGGCACAAGCATGCACACACTCAATCACGCACACTAGGATAATTTTGAAATGCCACTTGGCCTTAATCTTTGCACTGTGGGAAGAAAAGGGGAATACCCAGAGGAAACCCACCAAGCATGGGGAGAACATGCAAACCCTCGGGCCTGGCGGTGCTAGGCCACAACACTAACCACTGTGCCACCTTGCTGCCTAAATTCCTGTAAAATAAAAAAATTACAGTTATTCAAGGCTAGAAACTTAATCCTGTATCCACAAAAAAAAAAAACTTTCCTGGAAGTGCTAGTGACATTTTATTACACATTCATACAGTTTTTTAAGTATGATGTTATCAGGCCAGATTGATATCGCATTGCGGAGGATAAATAAGCGATATCTGCTGATCTATAACATCGGGATCCAGCAGGTTTTCATATCAAGTTGTAAAATGTTTAGTGATCTCAGCAGCCTGGAGCTGTTTAACACGCCCTAAATCTTATACATGTATTACGCAGGCCTTACCTAATCTTTCAGAAAGTGTGAAGGCACAGCGAGAGGACTTAAATTCAAAGATTAAATGTAATAAGGGAAATGGTTTTAATACTGATCACCTGTCTAGAATAGTGCACAAGGGTGTGATTTGAGACACAGCCCTGATTATGGGAAAGCGCGCTGCATCCTTCGCTATTTACAGTGCAAGTATTAAGGACAAGGATTTCCCTTCCTGATATATTTTTTTCCTTTCCCTTTTTTTTTCACACTTATATTATTCAGGTCATCAAATAAAGTTTAATATTACACAAAGATAACCTAAGTAATTCTAATAATTCTGAAGAGGTGTGATCTCTTTTTTTTTTTTTGGATTTTTTCCCCGATTTTCTCCCTAATTTAGTCGTGTTCAATTCCTCCTCGTCACTAGGGGGCTCCCACATTAAGGCTACTACTAGTGTACCACTCAGCCGGGAGGGCCAAAGACTATCACGTGTTTCCTCCGAACCACGTGACGCCGCCGTTTGTGTAATATTTACATTTCTGAATCATTAAGGTGAAAAAAAAATCTGTAATAGAGCAAATACTTTTTTTTTTTTACGGCACTGTACATTGGCGTTGCAAAATTGCGTACATTTTTATCCGCGTCTCCCCGCCTTTGAAACGAATATCCTCAGGTGGTTAAACACGTTTATCTTTCCTCCCTCAGGTACTTCACACTCTTTATGAACCTGCTGAACGACTGCAGCGAGCCGGAGGACGACGGGCAGCAGGTGGCTGGCCGTAAGCGCGGCATGTCCAGACGCTTGGCGTCTCTGCGCCACTGCACTATCCTGGCAATGTCCAACCTGCTCAACGCAAACGTGGACAGCGGACTCATGCACTCCATCGGTGAGATACAACACCTCGGTTCCTGCAGCACGGGTAGAGAAAGGAGGCGGATATGGTCCTGTCTCGTCTCCACCGCTGTCCTGCTCCTTCACAGTTAGCGTGTCAGGGGGTCGGTGATTATTTATGTGAGCTGTAATAATCAGGAATGTGCTTTCCATGGAAGAACATCTGGACAAATCAGTTCAAAACAAAAGCCTGATGATCTGGAACATCAGCAGCATTTTGTGAATTAATAAATTTTTTGTTTTTTTTTATAACATAAACGTATTACTTTAAACTTAACAAGCGAAATTATGTGCTTAATCCACACACTGCACTAGCAGTTCGTGGAATAACATGGTTCATTAGCATCAACATGTTCAATGCTAAATTGCAGTTCCTCAAAGACGTCCTAAAATTCCACAGTTTCACCAATAACATCTACTTAATTTGCATGATTTGGAAAGTGACCTCATCTCGCCTCCGTCTTTGGTTTTATTTCCGTTCCTCCCCAGGTTTGGGCTACCACAAGGACCTGCAGACCCGCGCCACCTTCATGGAGGTCCTCACCAAGATCCTGCAGCAGGGCACCGAGTTCGACACGCTGGCCGAGACGGTGCTGGCCGACCGCTTCGAGAGGCTCGTCGAGCTCGTCACCATGATGGGCGATCAGGGAGAGCTGCCCATCGCCATGGCGCTCGCCAACGTCGTGCCTTGTTCTCAGTGGGTCTGTACTCACATCCCGGCTGTTCGGTTTTTCGTGCAGCCGAAGCACAAACTCCTCAAGTTGGCTCAGAAGTAGCGCCAGACTTAAGTTTACTGTAGTGGTACTGATGGAAAAAGGTCTTGTTAGAGAGGGTTTTGATTCAAGGACATTCTGTTGTTCTTCTGGATTCGGGAAAAAATTGATTCGTTTATGAATCACGACTCCAAAATGAACCGTTCGATCAGTCAGTGACCAGAATAAGCTGGTGTTCAGTTTGATTGACTGATCAGCCACAGATATAAACGATTCTGTACCGAGCGCAGACGTTTCCGAGTGGCACAACAGAAACGTTTTTTTTTTTTTTTTTTTTTTGCCGTTACATTAAAAATCATGCATGTTAAAAGCCTCCGATCTGGCTTTTTTTTTTTTTTACTTTGTGAGCGAGTTAGTTTAAAACCCACTCACACGCTTACATCAGTGTCAAAACACCGTAAGCGCAAATCAGTCGGAAAAAAAACGCCTGCGTCTAGAAGCCCGGCGCGCCCGCGTCAGGAGCCTCACGCACCCGCGTGCTTGCACCCGCTCACCCCGCGTGCTCACTGTCATGTTAAGTTTTGCCGTTCTCTATAATCCTACAGGTGGCGCACTCGCACACATTTCCATCATCAGTCATTTTTTGGATTGTGTAAAGCTGCTGTGCGACAATGTTAAAAGCGCCGTACAAATAAAATTGAATTGGATTGAATTGCATCCCATGTGGAGTGAATTATTTGAGAGGTTTGTGTATAAATCGTAATTGTGCCGGATGACACAGATACGCGCCGTCCGGTAAAAAGAAAGTAGCGTTTTTTTGTTTAATTAAATTTTTAGTTAAAAGGTAAACTCTTGTGTTTTAAGTTAGTTTGTATCGTTTAAATGCTGCGCTAGTTTACTAATGTTATGAGAAACGGGCAACTTTTGATTACTCATGAAAGTTTTTTTTTTTAAGTTTCAAAAATGTAACAAAATCTGGAATTAATGTAATATTGGATCTGGACATTTATAAAATCAAGATACTTTTTCAATTTTAATCGAATCGGCACCTAAGAATCGCGATGATATCGTATGGGTTGGACACTGGTGATTCCCGTCTCTACTTTCTGCTCTGCGGCTCCTTTAAGAAAATGATCCACTTTGCAGTTGAAGAGATACTCAGCTTCACAGCAGGCCTCATCACAGTCACACCCGTGTCCAGTTGTACAGTAGTTACTAATTTCCAGCTTAAAATGAAATAATTTTCCTAGACATGATGTTGTGTACATTTCACGAGGCCACATTACGTTATGTTATGGTTCTCATTTATTTACTTATTATGTTTTTTTTAATGGTTCCAATGTGTTTCACTTCCCCCGCGCAGGACGAGCTGGCTCGGGTTCTGGTCACGCTGTTCGACTCGCGCCACCTCCTCTACCAGCTGCTGTGGAACATGTTCTCTAAGGAGGTCGAGCTTGCCGACTCCATGCAGACGCTTTTCAGAGGGAACAGCCTCGCCAGTAAAATCATGACCTTTTGTTTCAAGGTTGGTACAAATGGCAGCGATGCAAATTCCAGAAGCCGACTTACTGAACCACACGTTTTTCATAAGGAAGTTTCTCTTGGAGTATTTGTTTGGTGTTTTCTTTCTTTTTTTCTTTTTTTCTTTTTAATCCTTTCTAATGTTTTTTACAAATCCTCTCCAGGTTTATGGTGCGACGTATCTGCAGAAGCTTCTGGAGCCCCTCCTTCGTGGAGTCATAACGTCTCCTGAGTTGCAGATGATCAGTTTCGAGGTGGATCCCAGCAGGTAGCGCCGTCGCTCTTAAATATCCGAACCGATCATCCCACAGAGATTCAGATCATCTGGTCTCTTTTTTTCGCCGTTCTTTCGTGGTCCACAAAAAAAAAATAAAATAAATAAAAATCCGGGACATCTTGTGATATTAGGAAAGTGAACTTTGTGTACTTTGCTTCCGTTCCCTTAGGACGCGTGAGTTTGGACGCAAATGCACACGAACACGATACGTATGCAAAGGACCCAATTTCGTCCACAGTCAAGTGCAAACCTTTGCATATCACGCACATAATAATGATGACAGCTGTAAAATTCACTCCGCTTTTACAGCGACATCCCTTCATACATTTTTCTTCTCTCAAAGACGTCTCCATAAACTTCTCTCAATATCATATTTTGGTGTTGTGTCAGTACTCAGATTAGGGCTGCACGATTAATTGGGAAAAATATATATATATCACGATCTTGATGCATACACACACCCGAACGATGGTTCGACATTCAGATCACACCGCGCTCACGTGTTGCCTGATTTACTTGACAACAGTCTCGGATGGTATATAAGTCACACACACAAAACACTTTGAAATTTATTCATTCACCAATCAGGCCAGAGATTAGCAAAAGATTTAGTCATACATCTCGCGTCCTCATTTACGCCGTTCCGCTTTCACTCTAGTGACACACACTGTATTTCCAAAAGTTTTCGCTCGCTTGCCTTCACATGCATATGAACCTCAGCAACATCCAGTTCTTAATCCTTAGGGTTTATTATGATACTTTGTGCAGCACATGTTGGAACTGGTGTGAGGCTGTTTTTCAGGAGTTGTGCTCGGCCCCTAACTTCCAATAAAAGGAACCCTTAATGCTTCAGTATATTATATATTATATACGGCCCCTTCGTGTTCTAACATGACTGCGCACCAGTGCACAAAGCAACGTCCATGAAGACATGGATGAGCGAGTTCGGTGTGGAAGAACTTGACTGGCCTGATGAATTCCAGCGGACACTGCGAGCCACGCCTTGGACATCTCATCCAACATCAGTATCTGACCTCACGAATGCGCCTTCTGGAAGAGCAGTCAAAGATTCCCATAAACACACTCCTAAACCTTGTGGAAAGCCTTCTCAGAAGAGTGGAAACTGTTATAGCTGTAAAGGGGGCGGGGCCAACATCATATTAAACTTCATGGATTAAAAATTGGTTGTTACTCAAGTTCATATGCATGTGACGCAAAGGTGAGAGGTGGAGAAGCTCTGATTGGCTCGTCTTTAATGTTCTTTGTTTCCATCAGTTGACATGTTTCAAACTATTACATCATCATCAAGATCGCATGTGTTGGTTTGTATCGTTATTATTTTTATCAGCACCAACAATAAAAACTGAAACATATGCTACTGTCCAAATAAGGACAAGCTTTTATAGTGCTAATTGGGAAATAATTTGCTGTATTAGTTGATGAAACCTGACGCGTTGATTCTATCTGTTACACAGAGACTCTTTGAACCGGAGATGTACCCGTTGTTTCTGTGGTCGTTACTTTAGGGGTCGGGTTGCCAGCTCGACGCTCGGTTATCATTCACACACTCAGGGCAGTTTGGGAATGTGAATTAGCCTAATCTGCATGTTTTTGGACTGTGGGAGGAAACCGGAATACCCGGAGGAAACCCACCAAGCACACGGGGGGAGAACAAGCAAACTCCGAACCCGGACCCTGGAGGTGCATGGCGACAGTGCTGACCACTACACCACAAAAAAAAAAAAAAAAAAAAAACTTAATACTATTAATAATATGAAATAAAGCATGTGATGATGAAGTACTGTAGTTGTTTGAGTGTCCCAAAGTCACAGGTGCTATTTATTAGTTATTTGTATTTATTATTGTCAACATTCTATTTATGCACAACAGCATATTCACTTGAAGTGTTCCAAAATAGGGAAAGAGACTTAAAAAAAAAAAAAAAACTAAATACAAGAGTTGAAAGTCCTGTTTTCTGGACAGCACTTTTGTTTTCTTCGTTTTTTTCACTTGATTGCACAAAACATTTTGGTTACAAAAAAAAAAGAAAAAAAAAAAGGATAGTATTGTGTGATCGAATCGTGATCTGAATTCCCATGGAAAAAAATAATAATTCATATTTTTTGCAAGAATCGTGCAGCCCTACAGCAATTCATACGAGTCTAAAATGCAGCAGAAGGTGGCAGCACTGAAGCAGAAACTAACACAAACTTATTAAAAGTACAGACTTGTCACATAACACTACTACGTCTGTCTTGTCTAACAAATTAATATTAACATCTCTTGAAGCGATAATAAACAGAAAAAGAAAGCCATGGGGGATGCAAACTTTTGCGCCCACCTATAACTGGATGAAGGCAACACTGAGGGTATTTTTTTTGTTTGACAGATTATTATTGTGTGTAAAAGTAATTAGTGTAAATGGTTAATAAGGGATATTTGTATAGAGTTGGCGATACGATGATGTCATGATAAATTATCTCGCTAAATATATACAGTATGTATATACAGTGTGTATGTGTATATGTTTTTCTTTTTTTTTTGAACAGACTGTTAAAAATGATGAAAGGAAATTGTAGTGATTAAAATTTTTTTTTCAATTTTCTTTCAAACTAAAATGATTTATTATCCATTAGGTTATGATTAATAATCCCTATGATTGATTAAAAATGCCTTGATAGCAAACCCATATATGGTGATGCATATTGTGTATCGTAGACGTGTGATGTATGTTTTTGTCATATTCACCCTCACTTTATTAATGAATTTATATTTTTATGCGAGTGTGATCATGTGATCTTGTTTTCGTAGACTGGAGCACAACGAAGTGTTGGAGGAAAACCAGCGCAACCTTCTGAGCATGACCAACCGCTTCTTCCTGGCCATCATTAACTCCTCGAGCGATTTCCCCCCACAGCTGAGGAGTGTGTGCCACTGCCTGTTCCAGGTGAACCCCAAACCCCGCCCGTGACCACCCCAACTGTCCTCCAAACCTCCAGTTGTCTTTTTCAGGCTCTTTTCGTTTACCCTCGTGTATTCCACATGTGTTTGTGTCCTCACTGATGGTGTGTGTTAGGTGTGACCTGGTTGTGTCGTTTTTTTTTTTTGTTTGTTTGTTTTGTTTTGTTTTGTATCCTGTAGGCTACTTGCTACTCTCTACTGAATAAAGCCACAGTTAAAGAGAAAAAGGAAAATAAAAAATCAGTAAGTTTGGTGAGATCACTCCTTCGCTGCTGCTTCTCTCTTACAAAATAAAAGTTTCCCCTCTGGCCTGGATGACCACATTAACCTCATTTGCCTGGAGGCATGCCACTTCTGAAGCTTTAGCATAAACTGCTTTCTCGAAGACTCTCTTTGCATAGGCTTTCCTATTTAAATTGAGTAATGGCATTATGGGTAATGAAGTCCTTTTTTTTTTTTTTTTTTTTACTGACTGGAGCTCCCGCCTTGCTAGCACTCATGATTTCCTACTGTGCTAACGAATTAACTAACAAACTCACTAAACATTCCTAAGAAGAGCTTATAGTTATAGCTTGCATTACAAAAAAAAACATTACAATCCATGAATAACCAAAACAATAATAATAATAGTGAGAACAACAACATCAGTAATAATAATAATAATTATTATTATTATTATAATAAGAGGCAAAATATTTTGACATTGTTTTAGGATTAATAAACATGTATTCGTCTATTTTTATTATTGTATTGATATTTTTTATTTATTATAAATATAAATGATAAAAAAAATTTGCTGTTAATTTCCTTGCTTGCCTAATGACTCTCTCTCTGATCTATCACTCTGAATCTTCTAGCTCACATCTTATAATAATAGTTCATCCATGCATTTTTAATATTTCTGTATTTATTCACAACTTACAACTCAAGGCTCACCTCAGTCACACTCTGCTTGTGCAGACTCCGAACTGGGTGGTAATGATGATCGGTTGCTGATTATTAATTGCGTGTTCCGTCTCGTGTGTCCGGTCTCAGGTAGTGAGTCAGCGCTTCCCTCAGAACAGCATCGGCGCCGTGGGCAGTGCCATGTTCCTGCGCTTCATCAACCCCGCCATCGTGTCCCCGTACGAGGCCGGCATCCTGGATAAGAAGCCTCTGCTGAGAATAGAGCGAGGACTCAAACTCATGTCCAAGGTGCGAGGACCACCCTCTATTCGGTAGATGGACATGATACATGCAATGCTGTTTCACCACTCCTAATCACTAGGGGCACTGGTCGGACATCTGCAAAGTCATGTTTCGAGCATATGACGTAATACTTAACAGCCACATGAGCCTTGGATCTTATTTAAGCTTTTTTATTTTGTTTTTAGAATTTCTATCGACTCACTTATTGAGTCACAGAGGGCTCACTTTTTTTATTATTTTTTTATTTTTTATACTTATACTTGCGGCCCTAACGATACGACAGCAGTGTTCTTATGACGCGTCTTGTTTTGTCATCCTCTCAGATCCTGCAGAGCATCGCCAACCACGTGCTGTTCACAAAGGAGGAACACATGAGACCTTTCAACGACTACGTGAAGAGCAATTTCGAAGCAGCCAGAAAGTACGCCAGCACTCTTCCAAACCTTCCAGCTGATTCGTGCTAACGTGTTGAGCTCTGAGCAGATAACAGAGACATTTTACAAGCTTTTTATTTCTCTACAGGCTGCCATGTCGGCCTCAAGTAATAAAGTTTCCTGTAAGGTGGAACCAACTACTCAGCATTTATGGAAGGAGTCTCCATTTTTAGCACATAGAACCGTACTGTTTAATGGCAAACTGAACTTGACCCGTGGTTGCAGTAGAGCGAGAGAATGTCTCATTCTTTAGTTCTAAAAAGTGTTAGTGGTATAAGAGGAGTAGAAAACTTCACGGTGTTCAGGTCAAACCGGGATTTCTGTTAAATGAAGGCGAAAAAGTGATTGACATTTAAAGAAAACTTCAAGCACCGTACAGTGATGAGACTCTTTGCCACAGTAAAATATTTGGATGGTGCAAACATGCGTCCGTGAATGATGATCCCAGCTGAGTTGCTCAGAGCCCACTGCAGTCGTTCCCATTAACATTAAGCGAGTGGAACTTGAAAATCGGCAGATAACTTGTTGCCAACTTGTGCAGGAGACGCATGTCCGTGGGAACTGTACGCTCCAGTGATGGGAAGTCTGAATCATTTTAGTGACTCGGTTCTTTGAGTCATTTAATTCATTTCGTTCATTTGACCAGAAATAAAATAAAATGTGACATTTTCAGTAAACAGGCCCCCAACACGTCTACATACACAAATTTTTGGCTATAGTTCCAGTAATATTACAGTGCAGTGTAATACATATCCAAAAATATTACAGTGCAGCAAAGGACATATTATAAACAGAATGAGCAGCTCACCATCATATCATCTAGTCCGTGTCGTTCGTTCTTTTGAATCTATCGCACTGCATAGCGTCTGTGGGAGTCACGTGACAAAAGAACGAACGACTTCGTTGAGAACCGTTCAAATCTGTTTCCTGTACATAACCTACGGAGGTTTTGCGATGATTTGCGTATGCGCGCCCAGTAGAAAATGAACGAATCGCACTCCCGAGACTACTCGTTCTTCTGAGTCGCGTTAAAGATTCGATCAAAAAGAACGAATCGTTCATAAACGACCCATCACTAGTACACACATTCGTTCACCAACACCACTTGCACATTACAGGAACTCGGCTGGAAGTTATTACCACATCATCAGTACAGTCCTGACCTCACGCCAAGCCATTTCCACATGTTTGGGTAATTTAATGAGTTCCTGGGAGCCCGGACATGAGCCACGCAATCCGGTCACGGCTCCAGCTTACTGAGAAAACTTTAGACCTTAATGGTATAAGTGCGTTAGTGTAGCGGGAGATTATATAGACAAAAGTTATCAAAAAGTCCCGGTTTGACTTGAACACCCCTCGAAACTGAGTTTATATATTTCCAATCCCATGTTTATATTACATCATATAAACAATCCAATCAACAAAACAATCAACAGTTTAGCTCTGAACATCATCACTTTTCTTCTATCTTGGAATAGTTTTAGATGTGTTTTTTTTTGTTTGTTTTTTTAATCAAAAGTCAATTTTTATTTAAAGTGAAATTGTGAAATAAAGTTATAGCTGGTTCTATGTTTTTTTAGGAAAGAAAGATACTTTTAGATACTTTGTAGGAAATCTTTTTTTTTTTTTTTTCTCCCCCAATCAGATTTTTCTTGGACATTGCATCTGATTGTCCTGCCAGCGACTCGGTGAACCACAGCCTGTCATTCATCAGTGACGGGAACGTGTTGGCTCTGCACCGGCTGCTGTGGAACAACCAGGAGAAGATCGGCCAGTACCTCTCCAGCAACAGGTGTTGCATGCGTTTCCATCTGGGGCAGAATGGTTTATCTTACATTGCTTATGTTGTTTCGTATACAGTACGAGTTACCATGTAAAATGCAGATACTCTCATGTCTTTGTTTTTTTTGTTTGTTTGTTTGTTTTTGGGAGTTTGGATCACAGTGTTCACATGAATGTAAATGCCAATGCAAACACAGCATCAGCATAAGCATTTAGCTAAAGCCAAGCACTCCCATTTAGGCCATTTTTTTGTCCAGTTGATATTTGTTAAACAGATGCGGCCTTGAACTGCCTTTCACTTAAGGTCTGGCAAGCAAATAGTATTTCATAAACTACGTTTTTGTCTACTTGAGGAAATGTGATGTAAACAAGTGTCTGACTCATGAAACCTATAGAAGCTCCCACTTTCCAGAGCCTACCGTGTATTAAACCTTAACCTTAAACCTTAACATTTAAACATTAAACATTATTTTGGTAAAAGGAAAAAAAAATACATGTAGAAATGTAAAAACTTTAAAAATTAGGATGAATTGCTTCTATAGTACATTTTCTCTTAATATGTAGCAACAAAATATGAAAATTGAACAGCAAAATTTAATTAGTTTCATTTTATTAGTCCACTCAAAACCATCACATCATCTTCTGAAACTTTGAAGCCCCGCCCACGTCAGAATGGCTCCGTGTCATTACGAAATGCAAGTCAGTTCCCCATATTAACTGTATAAACCCAGATTTAATTCAACTTTACCTAGAATTTGTTCTGAATTCAGAAAGAACTATTTCAGTTTCTAGGTTGTACATAAAATTCTACATTCAACGTTCGTATTCCTAGTTCAGAAATTTCCCAGAAAAGTTATTATTTACTTTTGGTGTATAAATATGACTTTTATTACCTGATAAAAATTGTATCTGAAATTTAAATCAACTGGAAAAAAATATGCAGTGATATCAGTTTTAAACACCCATTTATGTGTGTGTGTGTGTGTGTGTGTGTGTGTGTGTGTGTGTGTGTGTGTGTGTGTGTGTGTGTGTGTGTATGTGTATATATATATCTATCAACTTACGGTATAATGCTACCACTTTATGACCAACTACAATCTTTTAACATATAAGTTACAGTTCTTGCTCACCATCAAGGATTTACTTTATGTTAATGGGAATTTGGCCATGACTAGAAAAACACAGAAGGAGAAAGAGAGAGTGAAATAAAAAAGGACATTGCTGGTTCACAGCAGGCGAGTCGCAGGTAATTTGCTGAAAATTTACAATTTTCAAATGCACAGAACAAAGGAAAGAATCGGCCCGGCAGGCAAATCTGTTTGAGTCATGGAAACTGTGCGTCGGCCAAACAACGTCTAGAAAGGAGGGAAGGAATATAAATGGCCACAGATTAAAGCACTTTCATTTTATTTGGTCCAACTCTACTTATTGTAGGTTTGCCTATACTGTACATCATACATTTTCAGATAAATAACCTGTACACAATGTACGTCATGTGAATTAAAGTCCATAAATGACTTTACTTTTTTTCTGCAAAGTGGACGTGCATTTATTGATTTTTATTATTATTATAATTTTTTTTTTTTTACCAAAATCAATGGAAAAAGTAGAGATCACGAAAGTAGATATTCTGCCTTTGAGCATGCAAATATAATACTGGTTTTAATAATAATAATTTATTACATTTAATTTTATAAAAAATTTTTTTTTATATTTTTTTTTATTTATTTGAGTTTGTGCTAAAATGGTTGAACTCTAGAGTTGTATTTATTCTAGAATTTTTATAGATAGTAGCCTATTGCGTATTTTTACATTTTTCTACTTGATAATTTTTTCAAGTACATTTAAAACGTAACGTAGGCTCATAAACAGGACTTTGCAATATGAAAACAATATTATAATAAATGATTGCGCTCTTTTTATAACAATTTATGATACATCACTCACCTTTACTTATAAATATTTTTCATCTTTGACCTCTCCTGTTCTGTCACTCAGGAATCAAACACTGCAATGAATATCCAGAATGTTATCATACACACTGGAGTATTGAACCTAATATTTGAATATGGCTTCAAATATGCTGTGTTTTTTTTTTTTATGCTAAAGGGCTACGTAAAGTTTAGGAACCTCACACAGCATTCAAGCTTAACAGCAATAAATCAACGAGAGTAACGAAGTTTAAATTGAGACTTGATTAGTTCAATATATTTTGAGCAGAATTGTGACATTCATCATTGGAGCTCTTTTAGTTTAATTGACGGTCCACTGTATCCCTGCTTATTTAATGGTCTAACAAGACGAAGTAGCTTCTCTTACATGTTGTGTACTTTGTAATACTTCAGGGATCATAAAGCGGTGGGTCGACGTCCCTTTGACAAGATGGCGACTCTCCTGGCCTACCTCGGACCTCCTGAACACAAACCCGTAGCTGACACACACTGGTCCAGCCTGAATCTCACCAGCTCCAAGTTCGAAGAGTTCATGACCAGGTAATGACATCCTCAACATCAGGTCCTAGAATCATTTACCTCATTTAACGTTACACTATTCACTTTCTGTGGTCCCTTATCTTGGATATGTTTATTTTTGCAGCTAAAGAGGTATGACCAGGGTTTGATGCATAAACTATATGTTCAAATTTTTTTATTTGTTCATTTAACATCATCAGTTTGGGCATCTAGCAGAGTTGCCAAAGTGTCAAATTTATATTTTCATCCAAAAGTATCGGAACAGCCAGGTCAAATCTTTTTGTTTTTGCTATGACCTAATACATAAGCGGCGATGGGGCAGGAGGCAGGGCGAGGCAGGGCGAGGCAGGGCATCCCAGGGGCCACACTCGCTGTTGCATCACCAGATTGCATTGCAAATTCAGCGCTCGGGAACGTAGGAGTGAGAAACCCGGCTGTAATCAAGAGCAGTAACAGACACCTCCCCCATGCTGGAAAATATAAAGTGGCACAAAACTGGCCATCAACTTAGACCGCCAAGTCCTGAACAAACACCCCACAAGGCACAAAAAGAATGAAAGTAACTTATTAAACTAATTAAAAACACTACTCAGTCTAGCACCATGCATCATGGGATTAATGAGCGGTCACTATGATGTATAAGCCTCGTTTTGATCCTGTTTTCTGTTTGTGTGCGGGCGTTTAGATAACTTTTAGGCGTCAAAATTGAGGGAAAGTACAAATCGAGTGCATTAAAATGCAAAGAGTGAGAGTCGGAAAGGTTTAATAGTGTTGTGTTACATCATACTTACTTTTGCCCCGCTTCTGGGTGGTGTCCCTGTCACATGGAAGCTTCTGGCTCACTGCTGAGGATGATACTGAGGATGATACTGAGGATGATACTGAGGATGATACTGAGGATGATACTGAGGATGATACTGAGGATGGTTTGTTTGGATTCTGTAGTGACTGAGACGGTTCCACTTGATGACCATAAAGGTGGTCTTGGGCAGTTTTCTGTGATGGCTTGTGACTGCACAAGCCTGAAATTCCCACAAGCATTTATTTTTTTATTATTTTGGTTTAGTCTCCAACAATGAAAGTGAGCTTGATATTAACTTAAACATCCTTCCACATTAGTCGCCCACCGCAAAGTCGCGGTTCAGAGTTCGCGGCCTCAGTCATTTGCAGATTTTTTTTTTAGAACCTAACTAATAGTTATTGGCGGAAACCACTGCAATTTCATAGAAACCGCAAATTTCCATCGCTATTTTTTTAAAAAACTTTTTCCCTGACAATATATAGCATTTTTCATGCTCTTTAACACTAAACTATTAGGAACAATATAATTTGCTAATTTTGTAACATATTGTAATTATTAACATAAATTCAGTTAAATTTCCATATAAAATATTCCACTGTATAATTTTTTTTTTAGCACTGTAGAGAGAACACAAAGCAAACGTGTAGGAAAACGCGGCTTGAGACGATGAATTATTACAGTATTTTTACCCTACAGTACTTTTACCAAAGAAAATCAAAGAAAGTGCATTTGCATGCATTACAGTACATATAGGGGTGAAATCTGTATTTTGCATTCTAGCACTGCGGGAGACACAGCAGTCCAGTACTGTACAGTATAGAGGTTTACAGTTACATAGTTTTTTTTTTTTTTTTTTTTTTTAAAGGTAGTGTATTATGCTGAGTTTGAAAAGAAATTAAAGTCTTTTGGGGGCATATTTAGAGTTTAAACCTTAAAAAGAGGCATTTATAGTCTTCTTTTGACCAAATCCAAAATTTACGGTTTTTCACAAGTCGCAGGTGCTCTAGGAACGTGACCCCTGTGTATTTCAGGAATCGACTTTATATTGAACTTTCAGACCTATAGTACTTTCTTGCCCTCATATTCCTTGCCACCGTGGCCCTCGGCTTGCTCATTAGGGACAAACTGACAATTACAGTCTGTAAGTTTTTTTCCTATTTTTTCACAATTTTTCTTTTTTCTATTATTAAAAAAACATTCAGAATGTTAATGTGTTTAATTTCAAGGTTACTGCATCCCGGCCCCTGTCTGCCTGCGGTGTACTTTTATTTGAATATTTATTGTACACTGCGGTGGCTTTATGTTATTCCCTGTAAGACAGGTGTGGTACTGACTGGACAGTGTACCTGGATTGCTCAGCACCATTCTGTCAGTCAGATGTCAAGAATTTGAACAAGGCATCCTGTTTTTCATCGCCATCCTTTTTGTTCTTTGGCACACACCTGTGTGGCTTTATTGTATGATTTATTTGAGTTTGACGTTACAGCTGAAAGCTGAAGGCATTTGGTTTGAGATCAAAAAGAGTAATATCGGACAACAGATAAAAATTTCAACTTGCGTATTTACACCTAGGTGTCTTAAACTGCTTAAAATATGCACTGAACTAAAGCGTTTGAACCGAATAAAAAGTCTTAAGTGATCAAAAATATAAAAATATGAAAGACATTCAGGCTTTTGTTATGTTTTAGGACTTCCTCCCAATTAGATTGGATGCATTTTATGTAAATTGGCGGAAGAATTGTTTTTATAAGACAGAATTAATTTTGCTGATACCATGAGGTACCTCAACTGTTCTTGACCCAAGGAACTTAAATGATTTGTTGTTCCAATATTTTTTATCACTTTTGAACATATCTAGATGTAAATATTGGGAGATGAAAGTCGAAATTTCCAAAAAGATCTTGATATCTGTGACCTTAACGAGTACCGCCATTCTTCCAGATGTTTTTGATCCATAAAAACTTACATATCGAGCAGAGAATGACATAACCACAATTTTACAAAGGGCCAAACTATGTGAGGACGCTCCCTGACAGGTTGGTCACCAAATTGGTGGACCTAGGCTTCTCTTCATGTCTTTGCCATTGGATCAAGGGCTTCATGTCCAATCGTTTACATACGGTCAGTTTGGGCTTGTATACTTCTTTCACCTTAACCCTCACCATAGGCGTTCCTCAAGGCTGTTTGCTGAGCCCACTCTACTATGCCCTCTATAATTATGACTGTTCCCCAACACCATCATAAAATTTGCAGATGCTCATGGGGATGAAATCCAAAGACTGATTGAATGGTGTGGGATAAACAACCTGGTTATAAATAGATCTAAAACCAAGGAGCTTATCATAGACTTCCATAGAAACAACAAAGATCATACACCATTGCACATCCGTGGGACATGTGTGGAGAGAGAGTCCCAGCCTTTAAATTTCTAGGCACGTACATTACAGAGCATCTTCCTTGGACTGAAAACACCGCAGCTGTAGCTAAAAAGGCCCAGTAACTCTACTTTCTCAGGATTCTAAGGAAAAAACATCTGCATGAGAACCTGGTAATATCTTTTTACCGCTGCACTATTGAGAGTGTGCTGAGCTACCGTATTTCCATCTGGTCCTCCAGAGAGTGGACTCTAGCATCCCATCCTGATTTGGCATTATAGAGTTGCAGGTAATTCCAGAATTAATTCTTTCTTACCTTACCAGGCACCAGGTCCATGAAAAAGAAGAGTTTAAAGCATTGAAAACCCTCAACATTTTCTACCAGGCTGGAACATCCAAGAACGGAAACCCCGTCTTCTACTACATCACCCGCAGGTAAGAGTTTTTAAATGGTAGCTCGATAGCTTCTCATACATGCAAAAGTGTGTTCATACAGTATGATGGTTTGCATCCAAATGTAGGTTTTTTACATATATATGTATATAGTTTTATATGACAAAAAGTTTTTCACCCACGCCATACCTCTTGTCTTATTTTCACTGTATTGAAGCTGCAAAAATCTTTACAATAAACTGTCACTTACTGTATGTCATGGCCCAATTTGAGTTTCACTTGCTTAGTGTGCACTGAAGTTGTTTATTCAGAATCGTTGGTTTCGTTTTGAATATCTTTTTTTCATGCACTTTTGCACCATATGTTGCCTCATGCTTCTAAAAGGTGGATCAAATACAAGTTGATCAAATGATGTGACCTCGGTTTTGGGTTTTATTTAGCTTGGATTTAAAAATTTTCCCCCATACCCTCCAGATTAGCTTTCCTACTTTCTCAAGAAACACAAATTGGTTAGTTTAAGAGTCAGATATGGCTGTGTATCTTTTCATAGAATGGACAAAAATGCTCCACAGGTAGGAAGGAAGGATGTAAAAGCAGCTATGTATAGCGATGAAGTTGTAATGGATGAGAATATTCTGTTAGTACATTTTCCAACAGACTTCTTAAGATCTCGGCGTATTAGATATCGATTAAAACAAGAACTGAAGCTCTAGATTTCAGAAGATTGGAAAAGAATGTCATGACAGTGAGTTTCAGAGTTATAAGGCTCTTTTATTTCATACTAAGATTTATTTCATGCTAACATTGCGAGACTATAACCCAAAAGTATAAGATAATATGTAAGAAATATTATGAAAAACTTTGGATTATTATAGTCAGTTTCAGTTACAGAAAAGTACGAAATAAAGAAAAGAAAAGAATACAAACAATGATTCCATTAACCCAGTCATATCAGTTATTAGATTCTTCTAAGTTCATTTGAAGGTTTCGAGAATGGTCAGGACAATGGATGAAGAAAATATATATTCAAAGAAACAATTCGTTTACATCTTTCATTTCTAAAAATTACCTCTTGTGCTTTGCCCCCATTCTGTTGGCGTGTCTGGTGTTTGGCTGCTTATAAACCAAATTTTGTTCAATCTACATATTCATTAACATGAAATAAAATGCATAGCTATGATACATTGATTCTTTTGAAATAACCAAGATTCCCATGGCCATATCCGTATGGCAAGAATGCAACCATCTATATCAATTTACATCACGATTGCTGAGATCTTTTCGGATGCGCTGTTGTGGATGGTTGTTCAGTAGACTAGCCATGCTCCATAGAAAGTTCTCCGTATAATGCCTGTGTTGATTGTGGTGGTAAGACGGATCAGTGGACGCATCAATGAGTTTGAACAGTTACTGCCGTCTTAATCCTTTATCGCATGTGAACATTTAGTGAGAAGACCCAGATATAAATACAAGCAATATGAAAGCAGTTTGCTGTCACAGAAGAAAAGAAAATGACAAATTTATATGTTGTGGTATAATTCAGAAAAGCATTCCACCCACCCAATCTACTCAGTTATTAGATTCTGATTAGATGATGTGAGGTTATGGAGCATTCTTTACATCCTGAGTTGGTGAAAGAGAGCCGGTTCGTATCCAAGCTGCTATTTCATCAGCAGCGGAATGAAGAGGGCGACGGACATGGTGAGAATGAGCAGACCATTTCCACCTGAAGAGGTAAAGATAATGGACTGGGCCCCGCTGGTTGATGATGATGATGACTGACTGCACATTAGTTCCACCAGAACCAGAGCCAGAGGATTGGGAGGTATTGTTGCCTGAGCTATAGTAGGTGCCGTTTGGTGCACAAAGCCCCAGTCCCACCAGGCCACACATTATAGCCACGAGCACCACGCTGAACCTCATCTTGTTGTTTCTTCAGGCCTGTAGAATAAAGCAGAATGATTCATGCCATTGATTTCAGGCAGTAATTACATTACGCTACACCATCCTTCTCTGCTAATGGTGCACACTGTTGATAAGGAAACACGGCAGTGCATCATGAGACACACCGTTTTGTGCCAAAAGAACCACACTTTAATCCTACACTTTAATATTTTTAACAGACGATTTAATGAAACATGGTGCAATTAAATAATTTATTAGAAAGATTCAAAATCACACTGCTACAAACAAAGTTCTATCTATCAAAGTTTCTCCTCATATATTTGAAAAGATATTTCTTTTAATATAAGGTATTATTTTGCCATTTTTTACATAAACTGATATGATTACATAAACTAGGATATTCTAGTTACTCAAGTTACATTAGTTGGTGTTTTACCTCAAAACTACCTTACATGCTTAAGATTTAGTGCAGTTATTTATTAAGACGTTCAGAGAAAAAAAAAACTATTGACTCTGAGACTGATAAAACTAATTGATAGATAATACAGCCTTTTTAAAAATTCATTTATTTATTTATTTTTAATCCAAACCATTAGACAAGAGCTAAGAACTTGAATTTTGGAACTTTTTGTAGTAAATAAATTCCACAAACTTTACCTGTATTAGTTTAATTTTAACCAAGAAACTCATGTATTTGATAAAAATTATTATACATATACATTTCCTTATTAAATTATTGTATCTTTATGCGGTCTATATAAAATTAACAACATAGTAAGCTTCAAAATATTTCTTACATTTCTGGACTTTTATGCAAGCAATGTAATTATATGTCTATTGATTAACTGTTATTGTTAGAGTTAGTTATTTAAGAAAGAAAAAAATACCAATATTGTAGTTTAAACCTTTAAAAAAAAAAAACTTAAAAAGCAAATTCCCTTTGGTAATAAAAAAATCTCTAAATAAAATGTGAGCACAGCATTTCATCTTTCATTATGATCAGAATCTAATGTAAATAGACAGTTTAAAATTCAATACTTAAGCTTTGTTCTGGATCACTATTGTCATGATGTATGTTAGTTGCTCACCTGTTACACCAAAAACAAAAGTTGTGTTGCCCTCTGTTCCACGTGCATCGTCTTCTGGTATTTTATAATGCTAATGACGTCACCTCAGGAAACGTCATACTACATGATGCATGCCCTTTGTTTTGCACATGAGTACTGGGATTGACGCACTTTCATTTGATTAAAGTTTTGTTTTTTGGTTTTGCATTGGAAGATCATTTGGGTCGGCTTGAAATGAAGAAAATTGGTAAACTAGCTTGTGTCAGGAATCGTGAAGTTTTGATTAAAACCTTAGCTTTGGATTAAAAACTTTACTATGTAGTAAAGACAATATTGATGAATGGCTGCACAACGTATTCACAGATTGCGTTTCTGGTTTAAGAAAACATTGATGATTGTTTCAATTAATCTATTTGTTTTTTACAGCCTATATCACAGACCATTTACAAGTTTGTTCTTCAGTGGTATTTACACATATATATATATATATATATATATATATATATATATATATATATATATATATTTTTTTTTTAAATCTCTAGAACATTTAAAATAAATTTTAGGCAAATCAAAATAATAAAGTGCTAGACAGATGTTAGACAGATGTTAGACAGATGTTAGACAGATGTTAGACAGATGACACACTTGCTAATCAGCAGTTTAAAAAAATTCTAGATCTCTTCCTCCCCCTTCTGGTGCTTTAGATACTATTACTTTTAAGAATGGAGTTTTTTTTTTTCTTTTTTTTTTTCTTATCTTGTATCAACCTCTTTTACTTAGTTTTTGATTGAGACAGATTTTGGTCCATGTACATTACCTACATCTTTAATCTGAAGTTTAGTATATAGAAGTAATAAGTCCTTCTGAAATAAACAAACAGATTTCGCTTGGAGATAATTGTACAGATAGTATTTTAATCTACACAAACTTTACAACAATCTACATCGATTTACATTAGAGTCTATAAGATGTGCTGTAGACCTGTTAATTTTTTTCCAGTTGACTAGCAATGCATAGAAAGTTCCTTTGGCTCTTTACAGCCTTCATGTCCCTTAAGCAGAAAAGAGGGATCGTTGATCTTGTTTTGAAATGTATATAAATATATTGCTCAAAAATTACAGCGCTCTTAAGTTATTTTGTTTGGTAAACAGCGAAAAAGATCATGTAAGTACAAATATGGTGATAATATAACAGCTATTACAGAAAAACAGAAGCCCGTGTATACATTATATGGTGGTGTTATTCAGAAAGAAGAAAAAAAAAATAGGATTCCATCAACCCAAACTAATCGGTTATTCAATTCATACAATAGGCGATTCATTCTGCATTAGCCGCTGAGCCGGAGTGAAAGATGGGTGGATTGTGTCCACTAATTCATCAGCATTGCCATGGAGAAGACGATTGACGTTGTAAAAAGGAGCAGAAAGTTTCCGCCTGAAGAGGGGGGACTGCTGGACAGGGCCCCAGTGGATCCATTTGTGCTAGTGCCTGACGCAGAACCTGATGCAGAACCTGACGCAGAGCCCGATGCCGAGCCCAATGCAGAACCGGAGCCTACTGGCGCGGCGGTGAGAGTGGTTGGCTTAGTGGTAACAGACGAATTGGTGCTGCTGGTTGTGTTGTTCACGGAGGTCACTGTTTCAAGGCTGAACATTACAGACAGAAGCAGTAGACACGTTGCCATGCTGAGCCCCATCTTGTTCTTCCTGTAGAATGAAACACAAAGATTTAGAGCACAGATTTTACTCAGGGAATGATTTGTGGAGAAATCATGCTTTGGTTTGGTGACCGCGGTGCTGGCGGTTTACATCTTTATACAAAGATGCAGAGTCGTCACTGAGGCTGTTTTGGAATTTTGCCTTGCGATCACACACATGACTTTGTTAATGAGTAAGATTCAAATGATTTCAAATTAAGGTCAGGATAGGCTGCAGATACTGATATCTTCGGAAAAAAATATATAGAATAAAGATAACAGAGTGATGTAAACGCGACAGTAAAGCATTTACATTTACACAAAGTAAATGCTTTACACAAAGTAATATTTGACTTTATTGTCTGCTGTTGTCTTAATTACTGGTATAAAAAAGGTTTCATCGTCCTTTCTTACCCCTCACAATGGGGAAGATAACAAAAACGATAATTCTCTGCATAAGACAGGTAATCCTGACACTCAAATACATTTGAAAATAAAATAAACTTGCAAAAATGGCTTAAAAATGAATGGTTTAACATTTTCAGCAAGATTAATACCCATATTGTCTCCATATAATTTTCCAAAAAATTTTTGAAGGCCACCTCTGTAAGAACAAAAAAAATAACTTGCACAACAGAAACTCTACTAATGCTGCCCGTACTTTCCCGGAACATGACTGGATCTACAGTCCAAATGAAAAAAAAAAAAAAAAAAAAAAGTCTCAATGTTAAATACATTTTTTAGTCATGCGATTATTTGTTTAAGGGGATCTTGTGAATTTCACTTATATTTAAAATATAAGTAAAAAAAAAAAAAAAGCCTAAAGTCTATTTATTTTGGTTGTAGATCCTTCTGCAATATAATGAGATGTCCATTGGAAAATTCCATTGTCTGGGTTTGAAGCTTATTAAAAGCTTGTGGTCTGATTCCGAAAGGGTCACACACATGCACAAACCAACGACTGTCTAGGATCTTAAGCTTCCTGTGCAAAAGCACTATAAGTAGATCCAACCTTTTTAGACATGTACATTATACATAATAATTATGGTGTGGCAATACATTTGCCCCCATTTTTGAACATTTAATTATTTTATTTTGTTTCATCACTAGACATAATAATATCAATAACAACTTAAGATTTTTTCCTACTTGCTTTCAGATTCGGCTTCTAAATTAGTCTTTAGAATTTGTACTTTTCACATTTCTTTTTGCTATTTTATAGTGTTTTGTTTTTACAATTTAGTTATAATACGAGTGAATTAGATTTCGATTAGAAATTGATTAGAAATTTTCAAATAAAGTAATTTTCATCTATTTCCATCATAATTATCATCATAAAGTTTCAACTCAAACGTTTCTCATTCATCATCTTTTTGCTTGTTCTCATGAAGGGCATCTATAGTTTGCGAGCAAGTTCAGCAACAGAAGGTTTCTTTCTACTGATCTAAATTCTTCTCAGCTTATTTAAAGATATCTACAATATAAACCGTTCCTATAGTGGTACTAATGTTGAGAAGCTGCACTTCAAATGACATTATCCTTATTTTTCTTGGTGTTTTTAAGACTTATATTCAATTTACACTAAATACAGCTTTCAAAACAGAATTTGAAAGCAAATTTCGTTATATATATTTAGAAACAATATATTCACATACCTCACATAATACTCGCATATTAAATTATAATAAATATTGTCTGTTTACTATAACTATGAATTAATTTATATGACTAATACTAAAACATTTACCTTGTGAAGGTTTCTGAATAATTGACTGTGTTTAAAGTTTTACAACTTTACAAAAAGCAGCCTGGTTTTATTTATTTATTTAATTAATCAGAATCATTGCATTAATTAAAACCCTGATGCTCCTTTTGTTGAAACCTAATTATGGCAAAGTTAATACTGAGCAGTTGAAATAGAATTGAATGATTGTAGGATATAAATCGCTCACCTGTTATGCAGCAGCGGATGAGAAGAAAGCGCACGAAAGCCGATGGCACGTCTTCTCGCGTTGTGTGTCATCCGTACTTGTTGTGTGTCATTTTATACACAGACCGACATCATGACTCATGACGCACACATTTTGCCTTGCTATGTGCCTAAGTAGCCGGAGCAGCGTTTTTCATTTGAGTAAAGCTTTGTATTTGTTTTGCATTTGGAGATGTGGTGCCTGGGTGTCACCTAAAATTAAACAGGTCTTCCCAAGTTATCCTGAGGTATTTGATATACAATGCTCCAGCCATAATTAGTAGCTGAGTTTGGTTAATTAGTTAGTTGTTTTCTTTTTGTTGTTGTTGTAGTAAAGATCTCTACATGAAAATAACCGCCGCCTTCTTTTGCATATTCTTAACATCTCTTGAACACCTGCGTTTTCAAAGACTGGCTTTTTTTTTAGGGAATTCAGGATCATTTGGCACATGATTTGCTTGATGAAGTGTTTTATGAGCGGCTAAATAATGTTGGTGGAAACTGATTCATTAATGTGTCCAATTACTGTTGTAAGGACTAACAAGAACTGTTCATATTTTGCCATCTTCAAAATATGTATATTTTTTATTTCAAACCTTTCATATGATGTCTTTCTCTACCGGTGGATTGTGTTAAAGTCGACAGCAGTGACGCAAAGAATTGTTTCCTTTGTATTCCTTTGCTTCTGTAGCCGTTTTTTCCCCTCGAATTCAGAAAGTGAGTGTTTGCGTCTAGCCGAGAAATAACTAGTAACCTTGCAGGTGTAAACTACATGCCGGACATTTGCCTAACCTGACTTGAAGAACCCAGAGGATCACCTTAAGCTAGTACATAGCCAAATGACAAACACAAATATGTTTGTTCACGTAATGCTGACTTGCTATTTGAATTGAGGTGCCGTCAGAAGTTGTTCACGTCCACATCTTCGTAAACATGTATGTCACACCAGTATTGGGCTTGATTGAATTTCTTTTGGGCTTGTCTTTCTCTGGCTCTGGATTTTGGCACCACACCCATCTTTAAGAGGATCAAACCCCAATAATTGGGTGTCCATTTACTGTAGTTTTTTATTTCTGTTATTGTTTTCTGAAATCAGCACAGGATCAAAAACAATCATAAAGGTTCGAAAATAGACTTACAGTACACCTAATGTTTGAGTGAAAACCTTTAAGAAGTGTTCTGATTGGATATATGACCACTCTTCTTTGCAGAATTGGTAGTGTTTAGTTTAGTTTTTTTTTTTTTTTTAGGTTCTTGGCACAAACTTTCAAGCAGGTCTACAAAATTTTAATAGGGTTCCATTCCACAACCAGCTTTGATGTGTGTTTGGGGTTATTACCTTGTTGCAGCGATCATTTTGCTGAAGAATTTCGAGGTAGTCTTTAAAGATACACTATTCATGAAATTCTGGGCTGATGCTTAAAATTATAGTGTAGTTAACAATATCCAATACAATGTCCAATTTTTTCCGGTATGTACTTGTATCTTATAAAAACCTTACAGTAAAGAAGTAAGTTAAAAAGTGGGGAAGAAGGTACTGACTGCGGAGCTGCTGTAACGGGCTGCTGCTCTCACAGGGCCGAGGGTGGTACAGGCTGGAAATCCCTATGCAAGTGAGTTTGTAGCTCTGTGTGATGAATGGTGAAGTGCAGGCTCTGGGCTCACCCTCGATTTTCATTTGCACCGACACCACGCCTTTTTAGAGAATTGTGGTAAAGGTGGCTGTTTTGGAGGTTATTGTACCAGCTGGTTTTTGGTCTTTCCCAAAGCTGCAGCTTGGTAGGCTACTGTTGTCCCAATCAGATCACAGTTTGCGAGCACAACAGCAATATTCACTGTCATTGGTGAATGCAAACTTATTTGCTGTTAATCGAATTGCTGTTAAGCTGAATATTGGCTGTTACCTACAATATAAATTGGTACATGTTTATAGTTCTCCTTATTCATTTCTCTGATTTGCACAGCAAAACAGCCCTAAAGCATGATGCTTCCACCACCATGTTTCACAGCTGATTGTTGCAGTGTTGTCGATGTAACTGCCTCACCACTTCATACACACCAATTTTTTTTTCCTTTGTCAACGTGGTCAGCTGCAAGCGTTAGTCGAAACGAGGTTGTTGATTTTAGAGCAATTTCTTTCTTGTATGGCAGCTGTTTGATCAACGTTGATGTAAAACTTGACCGTAGACAGCACTGGTGGTTCCAGCAGCTTCCCGTTCAATGGCAGGCCAACTGAGGGGAGGACAGTTTGGATTTTTCTTCCAGATCTTGGCAAAGTGGCTCCAGCTGACAATAACTTATTTTTATATGCAATTTAATTTTTTTTAGAAACGGCACCAAGAGACGTTCCTGCAATGGAAAACTCTACGGAGGTCACTGCAGATCTGAGACAGACGTTGTCCTTCTGAGTTCAATACAGGCCGTTAAACAAACCTTGCCAGCTATAATAACGGGAAGTTATTGGAGTTCTACAGTTATTCTTCCCCAGTATTGCTGTCACCTTCCTGTTCATGATGAATGTATGTAAGGTTCTGGCCGAAGCTCTAAGTCACCAATGGCCACAGGGTGTGATTTTGTTTCATGTTATGTAAATGAATTAACTGACACACAGACAGCTGATTTATCTCTGTTTGTTTTGTTTTATCCGCTATACTGTGTCCTGTATAAGCCTAAAATTAGTATAAATCAGACATCATTTAGAGGTGACTCTGCTCAACCCATTCGCTCGACAGAAGCGAATGTACTGTACACTTCTTTTAAGTTTCTTCCTCCCCCTGGTGGTGTTTCTTTAGGACGTGGAACACCACATTAGTCATTATGCAAACAGTGTACTTTTAAGTCTAGGGAAATAAATGTGGCACGTCTGTGTTAAGAATACACACACACACATCATGTTTTTTGTAAATAATCACACATCTGCATCGTCAGAAACGTAAAAACATCTGGTTTTAATCTTCATCACCTCTATAACCCTAGCAGCCGTGCAGTACATCAAAGTGCTCATTATCAGCATTATCAGACAGATCTCAGTTAAGCAAGTAAGATTTAGTTAGCAAGTGAGACACAGTGTCCTTTTTTGTTCCAGAGTATAAACGTGGAGAGGATTTTGTGCCAGGTAGAAGCACCGAAAAATCTGCAAAATTCTGCTTTCAGCTATCCACCTCTTCTTTCCCATGGTTACAACCATGCTTGCTTAATAAAGCTCATAGCTTTTATTCGACAGAGGTTATATATCAGTGTAACTACAACACACTGATGAAAACTGGAATTTCATTCACTTATCTTGATTTAAACTCAGGATTCCTGTTCATGATTTGGTGTGACTGCTATTCAGTTTGGCACAGAATCGTCTCTCGACATGTATTAGACCTAAACCTAATGCCAAATCTATGCACTAATGGATTGAAAATCAGGAATTTCATGTAGTAACTAAAATTTAGTGCAGGACTTCATTAGTACCCGCCCACAATCTTGCTTTTCAAATCATTTTTTTATAAATAATGTCCAGTTTCTTTATCGGAGTCAGGAGCAGTTACAGATGGCTAAAACACAGTATTGGTGCTGATTTAATTTTTTGTTTTTTTTTTGTTATCCATATAATACGGAAAATGTGTATTATATGTGTATGAAGCTACTGTTGAAGTTTATGCAATATGGAAGTGACCAATCTTGCTTCCCTAAAAATTTCATGTTCCTAACTTCAGGCGTTTTGGAGAGAGAATTTTATATATGCTCCGAAAATTCGCTTCAAACAATTTCAAATACAAATTATTAATATTTCAGTATTGATATGAAATTGCTTCTAGAAGAATATGACCTGTAAAAAGTTTTACTTAAATTGTTTTTTTGGTAAAACCTTAAAAAGCAAAAAATCTGTAGTGTCCGTAACCATGTCAAATTCTCATGTTACAATATCTTAGAAGTGTACAATATCTTTTTTCAGGTTTATGTCTTTTCATGTGAAAGCAAAATTGGCCAAGTTTCATCTGAAAAATTTTAATTAAAAAACTTTACAGACGACACACAAACGGGCATGAAATTATATTTAGCAAATGTTTCTTTTTATCTTGTAAAAATATAAATGTGAATGCATATTTACAACCAATTAAGCATGGATGGGGAGATAAGAAGCATTAACTATTGTGAAAAACGGTGTTATATGATCGTATCTGAAAATTCACTTTTCAGATAGGTGAGACGCTCTTTAGCTCCAATACTATGTTTTGTCCAAGAGCATGGAAATTATTAAAAATACAATGCGATCAGGTACAGTATGTTTTTGGAACTTTTACAAAGATCACGATAGAAGCAATTCTCCAAAGTTCTCACATGATGTGGCCGGTAGTTATCAGAATGAGCACATTTAGCGTGACTGTGATCATACACCAAGATCTTTTTTCTGGGCTGGCATTTTTGCCAAGCTTCTGACTGGTTCTCCTGACGCTCCTGGTGCGAAGAGTTGTTGTCCTGCGCGTGCTTGTAGTGGAGACTCCACCGGTAGTGAGAAGATCCTCCGTAACCGGCATGTCTGTCGGGATATGCAGGCTAGTAGCAGAAAGACTTTCTGAAGTGGAGGTAAAAAGAAAACCATGTCCAAAAGATTCCTCAGTGTCGTCTAAATGACTGGTGATTTTTGGAGCCTTCCTGGTGTACTCCGTGTCAGTGAGCAATTCTTCAGATCTGTATTGGGTGGTCACACCAGATAGGAGACGATTGAACTCCCATCCCACCTTGCCATATGGAGCAAGTGTGTAGGAAGCAAAGTACCACCCCGATGTCACCCTTGCAAGCTGAGCATCTCCACAGATTGACCATGTGTGGCATGGGCACCCCAGCACACGGGCTGAAGTGTCCCTGGTCCAGTCCAGCAGATACTTGACGATGGAGTGGTCATCACAGGCCCAGGGGTTGTCTCCTAGTGTGATAAGTCTTAATCCATGAAGCTGTTCAAAGGCGCCTTTACACACTGTGGAAAAGCGATTGGCATGAAGGTAGAAGTGTGATAGCCTGGGTAGACGGTCTAGCGACCCAGGCAGGATCTGTACCAGGGTGTTGTGCGACAGATCCACCACCTCCAGGTTCCGGGGCAAGTTAGTAGGCACGGTCCAGAACTTGTTGCAGCTGAGGTTGAGAGTCTGCAGGCTGGGTAGCGTATTGTTGATGAACACAACTCGCTCGAGCCTGTTTGCCGACAGATCCAGCAGACGCAGGTTCCAGTGGTAAGCTGTGTCGTTCTTTTCCAGCAGGCGGATGCGGTTCTCCGAGATGTGAATCTCCCAGAGCGAGCGGGGCAGCAAGGCAGGCATGCGCGAAAGTCGGTTGTGAGAGACGTCCAGGGTGCGGAGGTGGGTGTAGGGGGCCAGGACATGGTCGAGGTCAGCCAGGCGGTTGTGCGACAGATTGAGAAAATGAATGTTAAGCTGGAAGCCACTGGGAAGGGTTCTCAGTCCTCTGTAGGAGCAGTCCACCTCTCTGTCGCTTTCGCTACAGGAACATACAGAGGGACATGCTGCATTTATGCACCTGGCCAAAAGCAGCAGCAGCAGTGTACAGGACAGTAGGGCGGCTTTACGCATTTTCAGTGCACACCTGTGGGAGACAGGGAAATGACCCACTGTTGGTATACCCTTTGTAGTTGGTCTACCTTTTGCACAATTTCACAATTAGCCGCCTTATACATTTTAGCTACCATTTTGATGATTCTGGGTAGTGAAGGGTACAGATATTTCCAATTTTGTCCCTTTGTCTTACTGGAGCATCTAAAAACTACACTTTGAAGCTTTTTAGCTAAATAGAGTGAACCAAACTAGGTAAACTTTTGTGAGTCAGTGGAAACAAAAAAGTTTGGACTGTACACTTTTTGTTTGATGCACTTCTCTTCTGGAGGAATGATTTGTCTTGTTGGCCAATGTGTGTCCCCCCCCCCCCCCCCCCCAGCTTTCTTATTAGCAATGCTGGAACCTCCACACACTTGGATCCTTCAAAAATCCAAAAAATAGTTGCAGCTCTTGACCGCAGCCATTCTTAAGTTTGTTTCTTAAGAGATTGAGCTTTTTATTTGGCATCTGTTTAATTCTCCATCAGAAGTGCCACAGAGAGAACGGCTGATTGTACTAGACGTATTTTTAGACCATGATCCAGTACATACACCAGTAATCTGGAGATCATTCTTCTTATAACGACACAAAGACAAACAGACCTAATAATGCTTAATGCTCATCTCATGCTGGATGGTGTGGTTTCGACTGCAGCATCACTTATTATCTTAGTGCTGCATTTGACTGAAATTTTATGCCTTTATTTCTAATAAATGCTAACTGATCAGAGGAATCGATTCACGGCATGTGTTTGATCCCTGCTGTAAGCTGTTTAAAAGAGGTAAAAGCAACACAAAGACGCATGTTTGCACGCTAGCCTGCTGACTGGCGAAGTTATTAATGATGCAGTCCTCTACAGTGCCTCATCTGGGATACACTCTACTGCATTGTGAATCACTCACCTTCTCTTCATCTCTTGCCTGTCATTTCTTTGCCCCTCTGGTTGCTTTCCTTCCTCCTTTTACAAGACTCTGAAGTGCAGCTGCTGTTTTGTTCCAGTCTTATTCCAGTTCGCGGGTACAGTGGTGCAGTGAGAGGATGTACGGGCACCTGATCCAATGCAGCAACTACAGAGTCCGAACTCGTAATGTCAGTGGAGCGGAAAAGATGTGCGTGTGTGTGTGTGTGTGTGTGTGTGTGTGTGTGTGTGAGTTTGGAAGAGTGGTAGAGGAGTGGAGGGTGGGCGTTGCAGAAGGAGAGAGAAGTGCAGAGTTGCCCCTGCTCGCAATGCTGACTTCATCGTTTCTACTTTTACTTTTTCTTCGTTTCTAAGATCCGCCTACATCACGGCTCCTCTACTTTATTTTGATTTTTTTTCCGACCTCTGTTTCTTTAATGTGATTGAGGCCGATTTGTTCTTTGTGTGTAAAGCGCAGCTATTGGATTTATTTATTTATATATCAAATTTTTGATTTGACAAGTCTTTTGACCTTCTTGTTTAAGTAGCTTTCATCTTTTTATAGTTGAATCCACAATACAAGTTGACTTGCGTCTTAGCTGTAAGACTGCATCCTCTTTTTTCCCCCCCCTTGCCTTGAAGGTAAAAAGACAAAAATTTAAAGGACAACTTTCCTTCCTGAAGCTGCACTAACACTGGAGACTCCTTCCATGAATCTCTAAAGCATTTGTTGTAAGCCGTTCTTACTCTGAGCTGCTGTTTTAAGAAACTAATGAACACCTTCTGAACACTTAGAGTCTATTCAGTCGCCATCACCTCCCAGCTTTTAACCTCTGCAGCTGCATTGTGCAGATTGGGACCAGTGCACCAGTTTGAATGGGAATCCTTTTTAAAAATCGATAAAATGATGGCTTGGATTAAACACGATTCCTGTGCACTGCTTATGGCTTACCGCTTATTCACAGTCTCCTCACGTTCTTCTCCTGGCAGGCAGGTAAACGTGCGAAAGGAAACGTGTCAGTGTGTGCAGTACAGAAAGAAACATCCCGGGACGGAAGTTTTGAATGGCCTTTTATTGGTACTTTGTCTCCTGATGACTGTTCTTTAAAAAAAAAAAGAGAAGAAAAAGGGGAAGAATTCTTTTAGAGCACTTTCATGCAGCCCAGCAGTGCCACATCCTCTGCCTACTAATAAAGTCCCTCCTTCGTTTCTACGAGCAGGCGTGTAGCTCTTTCTAAAGACCGAATGCCATAACAATTAATGCTGTATTTTTTCAGTTGTTACAGTAAAAAAGACAAACGCGTAACCTTTTATTTGAAAGTGAATTTTAAGACCTAGGGATAATAATGCAAAAATGCAAGTGTGTGTTTTTACTGTTTTCCTGGGCTGCTCAGATCATAAATAACTTCATTTATGGGGATTAGAGACATTCTTCAAAGTTGAAAAAAGTTATTGAGGCCATATTTGAGGTTTTGTTGGTCCGGAAAACAACAAAAATTCAGAGCCGTTTATAAAATGTGTGGATTTCGTTTTGTCAAAATATCAAGATGGCAGAATTTAAATTTGTCGTCTTTACCTTTTTAGCGTTTCTACTGTACAGTAAATCACAGCTAATACTGTAGATTTGAAAACTAGCAAGAAAGCTGAACATAACTGGACTGGTTGTAAACTTGCAGCCTTCTAATCAATACTCAACCTCTCAGATTCCTAATTGAGTGTAATATCTCTGCATTTGCACCTATTATTACAAATGGCTTCAGTATAGTTAACATATTCATCGTAATGTTTGCCCAGATTACAGAACCAGGTTAAAAAAGGGACGAGAGACTCAAAATATGTATTTATTTACCCATTTCTTGACTTCTAAAAAGCAACATTTACAAAAACAGAATGCATCAATATTCTTTTTCATTATGCTTAAGACTTCCATATTTAACTTTTCTTTGCCTAATATACTGCACATTACAACTCACAATAGACTTTGTAATATTTCTTTGGTGATTCAGTTGCGTCGTTTATCTTTTGTGTCAGCAATACATTACTGTAAAGTCATCTCTAAAAAAGTCCTGATAAATTGGTTGCACCAGAAACAAAAGCAAAACTACAGGCATACACAGAATTTGGCTTTGTATACGATTCCAGCGGCAGTCAGAGCTGCGTGCGTTGTTTCGGGAATGCCAGGATGATTTCTACTCTGTGATTTCCAAAGCTTCCGTCTTAGCTTCCATCTTAAGATCCGTTTCTGCTTCCTGGGTGGGCGCGGCCTCACTGGCGTCATTAGCTGAATTTTTGTTCTCTTCGGTGGAGTCCTGGTTTTTGACTTCTTCGGCATCTGCTCCACCCACCTCCTCTGGCTTCTCTGACTCAGCTGGAATTGTCTCCATCTCCACTTTCACTGAGCTGCAGTCCTTCAGCATTACATCAGTTTCAGAAGGTCCACCATTTACACTGTTTCTCCTGACGCTTGTGGATGATTTTAGCGTGATCACATTGCTGTTTCTGGTGCCTCTGCAACATTTGCAGGCCATGCACATAATGATTATCAGCAACAAAAGGCAGATTAGGAAGAGCAATAAAATTATCAACCCTAGTGACCAGTCCTTCATGTCTTTGAGATTGATTAGGCAGCTGTCTTTAGTGGTTGATTCCGTTCCCTTAGTACTTCCAGCATTGTTTGTTGTTTTTGTGGATGTAATTGAATTGATATTTGTTGATTGTGATAAATTGGCTGATGTGTTTTGTGTAGTAGACAGATAATCGTCAGTGCCATTGGATGGTGTGGACATGCTATGCACAGTGCTTTGTGGTGAGCTTGTCATGTTTGTAGTTTGGGATGAGGACTCACAACGACTTACAAGCAAAATGAAGCACACAAAACGGTACATCTTGAACTCCATCAGGAATCTGTAAGAGAATTAAGAAAAAGTTTTTAAAAATTATAGGAACCCTGGAAAAATTTTGAATGAATTTACTGTTTAATGGATACGATTTCAACACAACAAAAAAACGTGCATAAAAAAAAAATCTTTCTGATGTAGCTAATTCTTTAATTTAATTTATTGCATAGAAAATAGATCGTCAAAATAATACATTTGACAAAAATATTTATTCTTGTTTCTTATCCAGGTGTCATGATGTCTCTTTTATACATTTATAAAGAGCCTATGGAACAACCATTATATAAATTTCATGTAAATTTATAAAAAACCTAGGCAGGTTTATAAAGTAAACAGAAAATCATACTGTATCTACTGTAAATCTAATAAATAAAATGTTTTTATATATTATTTTGTATAGAAAATATTGGGTTTTTGAATTTTTAAATTTTAATAAAAAAAATTCCTTACATGTATTATATAAAAATATTTATTGTAATACGCCATATTCATGTGCCAATTCCTTTTTACAAATTTGGAAATACATTTTTGCATTTTCAATAATGCGGAAGTCTTTCAGTCCAGCTGTAACCAGTTAATGTCTTTTAATAGACAATAATCTAAAACCAACTTTTACTGAATTTAGTAACATTGTAAAGCTGTAGCTTAATAATCAGTTTTTTTTTTGTTTAAATTATTTCAGTAAATGTTCTCTGAGCTCAAAATTCTAAATGTTGGTCCCTTGAGGGTTAATTTAACCAAACTTGCAGCTGAATTGTACTTTTTACTGAAGTAGTAAAATCAATTTTCATTTATTAAAACTTTTAATGTATATTTGATGTAGATATTTTTGTTATTTGATTAATGATGTATAGCTGTAAATTTTACCTAAATTGTTTACTCAGGTTAAAAGTGCTAGAAATGACTAAAAATAGTCTTCTGCTAAAATTTGCGGTAGAGCTTCAAATTTTATAAGCATTAACCATTAAATTGACTTGAGTATAAACATAAAAGTATGAGTGACAAATCGATCTGAAATTCTGTTCTGATTTTAGTTACTGATGAATAGTTAGTGCGAAGAGAAAGAAACCGAGAAACCAAGAAATGTGAGGAAAGATTAGCTAAGTGTGACTACCAACAGCTTCATTCTTAATCTTTCAAATTGCTGAGCTA
>JAAGKR010007825.1:23294-34456 GCA_011419295.1 Clarias macrocephalus | reverse complement strand
TAGTTTCACTGCTGACTGCTTAAGGTTTTCTTTCAAAATATCCACACATTTTTCTTTAATCATGATCCTTTCCACCTTGACAAGATTTACAGTTCCAGATGCACTGAAGCATCCCCACAGCATAATACTCCCACCACCGTGTTTCACTGTGGGGACAGTGATCTTTGGGTTGAATGCCTCACCTTTTTCTCCAAATGTAAGCAGTGTCTCTGTGTCCAAAGAGCTCTAGTTTAGTCTCATCAGACCATAAGACACACTTCCAGTATGAATAATCTTTCTCCAGGTTTTCCTGAGCATATTTAATTCAGGCTTGTAGGTGTCTTTTCTTCAAAAGGAAAGTTTTTCTTGGTCTGTAGCCTCTCAGTTCATTCCTGTGCAGAGCTCTACTGATGGTCTTCTTAAAGACTATAATTCCTCATGTGGCCAAGTCATTTGCCAGTGTCTTGGCAGTTGTTCTGGGGTCTTTAGACACATCTCTCATTAGTTTTCTTTCCAGTGTCTTTGAAATCTTTCGCTTCCTCCCTCTGCCAGGCTTATTCTGCACTGTGTGGCTTTCTTTGAATTTCCGGATTATACCTCTCACTGCAGTTCTTGAGACTTGGAAACGCTTGGATAGCTTTGTATATCCTTCTCCTGTTTTATGTGCATCAATAATTCTTTGTCTCAAGTCCAAACTGAGTTCCTTTGTTTTTGGCATGGAAATGACAGCTCAATGACCCATACTGAGGCTTTTATACTTTAATTTAACTTAATTATTGAGAGAGATCACCTGTTTCACCTGATCACCTTCACACACATCACCTGTGAAGGTAAAGCACATCACTGCACAAAGGTGGCTTGCGCGGTGACTTAATAAGTGGTCATTTCTTAAACGGAGCTAATAAAAATGTCCCTGGTCATGTTAGCTTTTTCTTACATAATGTTTTGGTGTGCAAATATAAATATTTTGGTCTTTGTTTTCTGCAAAATAATGTTTTTTGTTGAAATGCCTTAGCTATTTTGTGGGAAAGGTGTTCTGGTAGCAATTGTTTATAAATTGTTCTCCAATTTTGATCGACCAATGTGTGTGTATATATATATGGCTTTTAAATAAAAATCCAACATTTTAACACATTAAGGATATTCATGTTTAATAAAATTCTTAAATCCTCGTGTTCCAGTGTTCATGCAGTAATTTGGACACTATGATTATTCATAATTTATTATTATGCTTACTTACTTAGAGAGATTCTGTTTGATGCAGATTGACTTGTATATCAACTTGATAACTAGCGAATGCTATTAAAAACCACACATGTTTACCCGAAGGGTGAACATGACCAAATTACAGCATAAACACCACACACACGTGTGTGTGTGTGTATATATATATATATATATAATAAGTGGTGCAGAGGTGTATAATGAACCAAAAAGAAACACAAAAAAGATGAACAGCTATTTATTTAATTATCATTATAATAATAATTATTATTATTTATCAACAACATCCATCCATCAATGCAGTATGTCTGCATTTTAATAGATAAATCACCATTTATCACCTTTTGATCAAAACGCTGCTTTTTGTAAAGTGAAACTGCAAGCCGCGGATTTGAAATGAATTGTAGATTAATTTTAAAGCATGATTTAGGGCATTTCATTTCATTATTATAAACATAATTTATGAATTACACTCGAACGGGCGGTAGAGCTCTGATTAGACTACGTACAGTAGGCTCAACATATCGGAGCCCAAGCCTCATTTAAAAAAATATTTAATTAACAAATATTGTAAGTAAACATCAGTAGCACAAGTTTAGAAAAAAAAAGACTCTAAATAGATGCCAAATTATTTTTTAAGGTGTGCCAGCTGGCACTATTCTTATATTGCTCTTTGTCATGGTAAATTGTTCAGTGACAACCCCGTAATAGTCCATATACTGTAAGTAGGTACTGTACATCTGTATGAATAAACCGAGATGTCCACCCCTGTGAAAATGGCGAATTCAGAGAAAGGCTCCCCCGCGAGAGGTTTTGTGTGGACCACTGAGCTTCTACGGATTCTAAAATTGACATTGTTACTGTTTTTTAATACCTGCAGTGGAAGAGTCTGAGAATTTATTTACCATAAGCTTTGTTGTATTGTTTTTACTCACTCTATACACAACCTAGGATTTAACCTATGCTATTTTACAAATAGAATATTTTTTTATGTTACACTCTAAAAACTGCTGAGTTAAATGTTAAAGTGCTGGTTTATTTTATTTATTTATTATTACCTAGTAGGTTGCCTGTTAGAAATACCCCAAATTAAATTAATCTCTTGTTTTAACTACTGCAGAGATAGTTAATCAGCCTTAGTTTTCACTACTACTATTAATGATAATAATACTGAATGGAGAAAGCGCAGCCAAATTAGTAGGAGAGAGAAGAGTATTGCAGGAGAGAAGAAAATTAAGAATGAATACATATCAGTATTTAAAATTTGAGACCGACACGTTTATGAGCTCTATCGTTTGCTGTCAATGGGTGCCTAAGAGAGAGAACACATGTTTGGCTTCAGTAGACACACAATACTTCAAATTGAAACATGACTGCCCTCTACAGGTAATGAACAGCATTTTCACAGCTTCCCGTGAGCTGCCGGCCAGATAATGGGCAGATCTATATATTGCGAGTATCTTGGTCTGCGAGTGTTTCGCAAGACGAGCTAAAATTTTTATGGGTTCTACATCTTAAAATACATGCAGTATGGGGGGTAATCATCTTCCATGGTCGGTCTCAGTGCACATGTGTCAAGTATAGTCAAAATCTGTGCACGCATATATTGTTTACTATAACACTGTGACCATGTGTGTGTGAGTAAAGCATTTTTTATTGTGTGTGTGTGTGTGTGTGTGTGTGTGTGTGTGTGTGTGTGTGTGTGTGTGTGTGTGTGTGGGTGAGAGAGAGAGAGAGAGAGAGAGAGAGAGAGAGATAAAGTCGTCCTACACAGTATGATGATTATGGCTACTGCTATTGAAAACCCAAAATCCAGTCTTTAAATGGTCTCTTAGTATGGTTCAGTAGGTTAGCTATTCACATAGTGCTGTATCCAAACACATTAATGGAAAGTTGAATTCGAATGGAATAAATGTGGAATAAACATAATTTATGAAAAAAAGGTGCACAAGCAACAGGAATAACCTAGAGAGGACTGTGAAAAGCAGCCCATTCAAGAATTTCGGGGATATTTACAAGAAGTGAACTACAGCTGGAGTCTTCAAAAGACACCATGCGCAGTTGGACCCACCTGGACTAAATCGCATGCCATTGATTATAGCTGGAGCTCCTAAAAGCCTGTGAAATAACAGAGTCATTCTTGATCTTCAAAGAAAGGAAATCCACCTTCTGAAGACCAACTTCTTCCTCCAAGAAATAATAGAACCACTAGAGCTTCTAGAAAAAAGCCTGACCCTCTTTATCCCACATCAGTGATGAGAAACAGGATCCGCCACTGTCCGAGGGCTCTGAGCCAACAACCGCAGCGATGACGGCGCTAACACACCTCACACAGACTGGGTCCACATCAGGGGAGCACCACTGCTGGCTCTCATCGACACAAGAAATGCTTACACTCTATATCTATTCCCTCCATCTCAGCAGGTTACACGTGTTGGGACACTGACCCAGCTATCTGGTACAGATTGTAATAGACATGTTGGGGAAGGACTGGAATGCAGAAGGACAGATGGTGGTGGAAGTATATATATGGTGGAAAGAGGATGTAAATGGCAGTAGTGAATACTTTTTCTCAGAAGGGGAGGGAGCATAGGGTAACATATATAAGCGGAGGCAGATGCACTCCACTGCAGGTGGACTACATTTTGTGTAATCTAAAATAGATCAGTGACTGCAAAGTAGAAGGGTCCTTTGTGTATCATCATGGTAGTGGGGTGATGTATACAGAGAAAGCGGTTAGCTAAGAAGAAGTAGAACACTGAGAGGACTAAAGACAGTAGACAGAAGTACGCAGAGATGCAGCATAAGGTGACGGTAGAGGTGGCAAAGGCCAAACAAAGAGCATATGAAAACTTGAATACTAGGTTGAACAGTAAGGAGGGTGAATGAGGAAAATGAAAGAGAATGGAAAGTAGAAGATGTGACTGTTGTGAAGCCAGAAGTATTAAAAATTAGTAAGAGTGATGTTGAGGAGGGCGTTGAAGAGGATTAAAAGAGGAAAGACTTTTTTCTGTCTAGTCTGTTCAAACAAAATCTTAGAGTGAGAGGACCCCAGAGGAATGGAGGAGAAGTGTATTTGTACAGATTTTTAATAACAAGGAAGATGTGCAGAGTATATGGATGCTGAGGTTGGACCTTCCAGGCAATAAGAGATTTATGGATGTAAAGAGAGAGGGCATGAAGTAAGTTGGTGTAAGAGAAGAGGATGCAGAGGACAGAGTTAGAGGGAGGCAGATGATTCACTGTGGTGACCCCTGAAACGGACTAATCGAAAGACGAAGGAGAGTTGGGTAACAGATTTTTTGCAGTTTTATAAGTAAAACAGCTGGGAGGTTTTACTAAGCATACTGGTATATATGCCAGAGTTCTTCTGGTAATTTTGTGACACTTGCTCCTTTCTATTTTCATGCAAAACCCAGAAGCCTACATTAGTTTTTGGTTCCATCTGAAAACTGGACTGTTAGGTGATATGTTTCTCCACACACATGCAAGTATTATTCTATAATGTTATCCATTTATACATTTTAGGTTATGTTTGGAAATCTTGAATGGTTTTGTACATAAAGAGTCTGCCATAATTCCCCCACAGCGATGTGAAAAACTCATTGCCAGTCATCGCAAAAGCTTGATTACAGTTGTTGCTACCAACGGTGGGGCTAACTGCTAGTCTTCTGGTACGTCTCCGTTTGTTTGTGACACCTTAATAAATTAAATCTTGTTTTGCATTTACTCTTTATGTAATATTAAAAAAAATTGATGATCTGAGTCATACAAGTGTGGCAAATATGCAAAGGGAAAAAAATGGGTATAACAATAACCACAGGCATCAGAAAGTTTTCCACATTTTGTTGTTTCTACCTTATAGACCTGATTGGTGGAGTGCTGCATTGATGGCAGTTCCTCTCTGACCAAGGCCCTTTATCCCAGATTTCTCAGTTTGGTTGGGCAGCCAGACATGTAAAGACATTTGGTTGTTCCAAATCTCTTCCATTTGAGAGGTTATCATGCTTTCATTCAGAATGTACAATCCCAATAAATGTGCAAAATGCACTAATAAAGGTGCAAAGTGCAGCAATTGGTTATCAGTAAATAAAATCTGTGCTAAATGTCATCTATAAACTGTGAGCTTTATCAATGTTTGCATGTGGAAGGAATGAAAAACTTTGCCTTAATACATAGCTGAAATATCAATTCCATCACATACAGTACACTACTGTAGAATAATTAAGGAAGAATTTAGTTTCAACAGTGTTGGGTTGCTACAGCATTTTAATTTAACATTGTTCAAGTGAATTAAAAAAAGAATAAGAACAAGAAAAAAAAAAGATCCTGGGGGTCCGTGCAAAATTGATAGCGTGTCCATTGACTGATGGTCGGATTCCTTAGAAAAGTAATATTGCGAGACTGGATTGTGCGGCTTTTGTTGTACTGCATTAATCACCACATTTTTCATGTTTATAAAAATGCAGATTAATTACTGACATTTTCCCACTTTAAAAGTGTTTAGTAGTACCTAAGGGGGCCTCTGCTAATAATAACTAGGCAATTCCTGGAGAAATTGTAAAATAGGGGCACAATCGTGCCCTGCTTTTCCTGGAGGAAAATGCAAAAAAAAATAATAATAATAAACCCGCTAATTCTATTCCATACAGGTTATATAATATGAGTCTGTATCCTGCCTGTGATTTCAGAGTGTGTGTGAGTTGAGGGATTGTGGCTTGGTCCAATCATTATACAGTAGAAGCCCCTCCCCTGCACACTCACTGAAAAGGATTTGTATCCAGCATAAACTTCAAAACCAATGGCATGCCTGTGCTAGTTTTAATTACATCAGAAAAACTATAGCTTTGGCTCTTGGGTTGTTTGATAGAGGAGGCTTGAATCTTGAGCAATCTTGTTGAAATGTGGTCAAAAGTGTTCAAAAGCATACTTTCAGTGAGAACTTTTTTGTAGTTATTTGCAGTGATGAAGGGATGAATAATTTTCTGTTGACATTTTGATACAAGTTTCGTAAAAATACATGCAAAATTCAGGGTGATGGAGGCACCTAGTCCAGAATCAGAAAAATAGGGAAAACCATCAGATGGATTCTTTAGAAAAGTTATTTTAAGCCGTTCCCAGTGGGGAAGAGGGATTCAGTCCCTCCACCTGCATAGTAATAATAATAATAATAAAAACTCACCCACTTCACATAGTCTTTGGCCCCAAATAATATATGGTCATAAATACTGCTGCTGAAAGTTCTGGCTAATAACTATGTTGATGTGTGTTACTAAGGCCCCTTAAAGCTCCTGACAAATCTCATAGTTTACACAAATAATGTGTTGCACAACTAGGTTGCACTGACCTACACTATGTAGATATTCTACATAAAGCTATTCTCAACAAGGAGGAACACAAAATTTTAGTGATACATACCTTTATAACAGGGATTTGACTCTGTCAGAATATTTGCAAAGCCGGTCAGAATGGTTTTTACAGCACCCTAAAAATACATAAGAGAAAAACGTCTAAAATTTGCCAAGGAAGAATGCCAGTCTAAAATGACAATTACAAATTTTATTTAATTTTAAATACATTTTTAGGTGCAGGTTGTAGTTACATTACATAATTCAGTAAACCCTTTTGTTTTGCGAGAACCTTAAGTTCAAGTTTCACTTTCTAATTAGTATTATTAATAATAATATTAATATAATATAATTTTGAAAGGTAGTTAGAGTGTAACCTGTTGGCAAACCATAGCAGCATTGGAATGGTGCATTTTCACAGCTCCCAAAAGGTTTTGCAGTACATGACTTAGTACATCTAGATCTGGAGAACTGTTGGCCAGAAGCTGCAGCTCCAAAAGACATATTTGTGGAAAAAGCAACACAGCTTGTCCTGACCCATGTACCATAGAAGCAGAACCGAGAAAACATTCCTGTGGGTGTTCTCCTGAAGCTAACATTTCCGTCTTCACACCTAAGAATATAAGACAATAACAACAGATGTAGACAATACATTAACTGTAGAGTTAACAAAGGAGTGCATTTTGCATCTTTTTGCAACCCAAGATGCAAAATACACTTAATGTAAATGAGCTGCATTCAAAAATGCTATGATACATTTCATGTAAATGTAAATTGCATTATAAAATACAAATGGCATAAATTTACCAGGTTTTGGCAACATTAGAAACCATCAATTCTAACACAAGATGACTAGGGACACATAATGAGAAAACTGACTCCTAAGCATGGATGCGCAAAGATATTTTGTGCTGAAAAGCTGTGGGGGAAAATAAAAATAAACCTCATCAGTCATTTTAATAGCACCTCAACCAAAAAGGATAAATCTTGCACGTAAACAATTAAATAGTCAGCCAAAGTATCTTCCACAAATACATGGTTCCCATTCTTGAAAGATAAAGAAAATAGACTTAGCAGTATTATATTTGCAGTTAAATGGGACAACCCTTCAATATATATTATATATACAGTACAGACCAAAAGTTTGGACACACCTTCTCATTCAAAGAGGTTGAATTTTTATTATGGCAAGAAAAAAGCAGCTAAGTAAAGAAAAAAACGAGTGGCCATCATTACTAGAAATGAAGTTCAGTCAGTCCGAAAAATTGGGAAAACTTTGAAAGTGTCCCCAAGTGCAGTCACAAAAACCATCAAGCGCTACAAAGAAACTGGCTCACATGCGGACCGCCCCAGGAAAGGAAGACCAAGAGTCACCTCTGCTGCGGAGGATAAGTTCATCCGAGTCACCAGCCTCAGAAATCGCAGGTTAACAGCAGCTCAGATCAGAGAGCAGGTCAATGCCACACAGAGTTCTAGCAGCAGACACATCTCTAGAACAACTGTTAAGTGTGTGAATCAGGCCTTCATGGTAGAATATCTGCTAGGAAACCACTGCTAAGGACAGGCAACAAGCAGAAGAGACTTGTTTGGGCTAAAGAACACAAAGAACTCAATAAAAAAACTCTTTGAAAGAGAAAAAGAGGCTCTTTGGTGCCTTTTGTAAACTGTGTGAATGCTCGGTTACTAAAACCAAAAAGAGTTTTTCTGTTCACAACATTGCATATCAAAAAAGCCAGTGGCATCTACGAGGCTGCACTCTGGTGAAACGGCAGTTCGCTGAGAACTTTCAGTGCTCAATGTGAGCCGGTTGGCTTCCCACTTTCTCGAGTGGCGCGCATGCGCAGTATCGACATGGGTGCAAAACAGTCGCCTTGGGATACCACCAACTACAGTTTCATATAAAGCGACCGTGCTTCTCTTCTATAGTCAACACCATGGTGTCCGACAACGCTGAGCAAAGGGGCGATTCAGGTGGTTCCTCCTTTGGGATGTTGGGTTGGCACAGTCGTTATTTTGTTATTCCAAAGGGGGGGGGTGCTTCCTGTTTTGGATCTACAGACACTGAACACAATTAGGTCCAAAAACACAGTAGGCCCGGGGGATTGGTTAATTTCACTAGATCTCACAGACGCTTGCTTTCATTTTGCGATCTTTCCACACCACAAAGTTTTTGAGGTTTACATTCGAGGGCGTGGCTTACGAGTACCTAGTGCTTCCGTTTGGGCTGTCGCCTGCTCCCAAGCTGTCAAGCCTTCGGTCTCCTCTGTCCAGCTGTCTCCTCTTCGGGAGAGAGGCATTCGCATACTGGCCTATTTGGACGACTTGACGCTAAAAGCAAGCTCAAGCGAGAAGGCGAGAGATAGACAGCGCTAGTTTTGTCTCACGTTCAAGCTCTGGGGTTCTCAGTAAAACATGCAGAAAAGTTCGCTGACTCCAAGTCAACGGTTTTCATTCCTGAGTCAGGAGATATTCTCCGGTAAAAGCCAAGCATGTATGTCAAAGCACAGAATAGCCGTGACATGCATGTCAGTTCTTCTGTCCTGGAGGGAACCCGGGCTGTTACACCAGGGCTCTCTGATAGGCAGGGTGTAGTTTCCCAAAGTAATGTTAACTGATGCCTCTCTCTGCGGGTGGGGTGCTCTGTAAGACAGCTCCGCCGTGAGGGATGTGTGCATTTACTCGCATCCTGAACTATAGAATTTGCATGCTTACCTGTTGAAAGTCCAATCTGATACGCTTACAAGTGGCGAGCTTTTGAACAATGGTGTCAAGAACATAATGTTCTTCTATTTCAGTGCTCCATGATGGAGGTTTTGTCTTTCCTGCAAGAACTGTTAGAAAAAGGCCTATCTTCTTTACTATTAAAGTAGTAAACCAAGTCATATTGGTTTTGAAGGAGTGTCACTGGGTGCTCATTCGCTGGCAGTACTGTTTTTAAGAGGAGTACAACATCTGCAACCCACTGTGAGTTCAAGTGTTCCATCTTGGGATTTATTGTTAGTGCTTGAGGCCCTCTCTGGGCCTCCATTTGAGCCAATCAAGTCTGTGGATATAAAAAGCCCTAGATATAAGAAGGCACTTCTTGCTTTAGCATCTGCTAAACAAGTGGGTGATCTCCATGCTTTGTCCGTGCATCCATCTTGTACACAGTTTGCTGCTAATGGTTTGAAGGTTACGCTACAGCCGAACGCGGCTTATGTACCCAAGGTTGTCTCCACTGATTATAGCTCTATGGTCTGCGACCTTTATAGCTTTTGCCCCCCTCCTTTTGCTTCTGAGGAGCAGGGAAAATTTAATAATTTGTGCCCTGGTGGTCTACATGAACCATACAATAAATATGTGCTTATGTGATCAATTGTTTGTCTGCTTTGCCAGTCAAGTAAAGGGTAAGGTGCTGTCTAAACAGCAGCCTTCCCACTGGTTTGTGGAAGCTGTTTCATTAGCTTATAGCAGCAAGTGTGTCCCATTGCCTCAGGGTATAAAGGAAAATTCAACAAGGGCTATGGCAACATCATGGGCGCTGTTCAAAGGGATGTCCGTGGGTGATACCGTCTTTAATATAACGGCCCACTCGGTGGCTCATTGTGTCCTCTCTGCGGGGTTCATGATGTAGAGTAGAGTAGCTATCAGTGTTCTTATTACTAACATTGGTAGATGCTTGGCGGGGCCTGAATACATGTCCCATAGGATATGTGTTGTACTGGATGAATCGACTGAAAGGAAACGACTGGTTATGACTATAACCTCTGTTCCCTGAGGGAGAAGAATGAGGTACACCACACTGCTGCCCCGCCTCACAGCTCTGCCCGGCAAAGAGCGGATGTCAAACTGAGAGTCAACTGTGGTGACGATGGCTTATAGATATAGGTGGGGCTACACCTACGTCACTATAGGTTTTCCTGTATTTACGGCGTGAATATAGGTGGCTTCAGCCAGAACACGAGAGGGCGTGATATCCCATACGATATGTGTTGTACCCCGTTCTTCTCCCTCAGGGAACAGAGGCTATAGTCATAACCATTCGTTTGATCAGTTGGGTATAAATATCAAGTAAATGTAAAGAAAATTTTAACTGTGACTGATTGGCAGTTACATTTTTGTTACAGTGCGTTATATTAAAATGTAGTTTTCTTGAATATTTTTTCACCAAGGCAATAATGGTATGGGGAGGTTACTTTCTAAATAAAAATATGCAGACAATACTTGCAATCAGTTTCAAGTGTTATGCGGGAGCAGTGCTATTTTTCAAAAAGAGGTGATTGGCCTCATGTTAGGCTTCATCATCCCTATTTTGTAGGCCCACCTTTATAGGGAATGACAAAATTTATAAACAAAATGTCGATCAAAAATTTCTAATTCTAATACAGTTATTGAACATAATTCTAACATGTTAGGATGCCTTGACAAATAAGGTACAGTGGAACCCCGGATTGCGAATAACGAGGTTTGCGTGTGCGGAGTGCAGAGTGCCAAGAATAAATTTTGACTTGAAAAATGAGCAAGTCTTGGATTACGAGTACCGAGTATCATGTATCACACATGCGCTTCTTGTCTTGACACAGAGCGTCACATGATCACAACCATTGTTTTTTCTCTCTCTTGCACTGCGGA
>JAAGKR010007825.1:0-23274 GCA_011419295.1 Clarias macrocephalus | reverse complement strand
ATGTCCGTGGGTGATACCGTCTTTAATATAACGGCCCACTCGGTGGCTCATTGTGTCCTCTCTGCGGGGTTCATGATGTAGAGTAGAGTAGCTATCAGGGTTCTTATTACTAACATTGGTAGATGCTTGGCGGGGCCTGAATACATGTCCCATAGGATATGTGTTGTACTGGATGAATCGACTGAAAGGAAACGACTGGTTATGACTATAACCTCTGTTCCCTGAGGGAGAAGAATGAGGTACACCACACTGCTGCCCCGCCTCACAGCTCTGCCCGGCAAAGAGCGGATGTCAAACTGAGAGTCAACTGTGGTGACGATGGCTTATAGATATAGGTGGGGCTACACCTACGTCACTATAGGTTTTCCTGTATTTACGGCGTGAATATAGGTGGCTTCAGCCAGAACACGAGAGGGCGTGATATCCCATACGATATGTGTTGTACCCCGTTCTTCTCCCTCAGGGAACAGAGGCTATAGTCATAACCATTCGTTTGATCAGTTGGGTATAAATATCAAGTAAATGTAAAGAAAATTTTAACTGTGACTGATTGGCAGTTACATTTTTGTTACAGTGCGTTATATTAAAATGTAGTTTTCTTGAATATTTTTTCACCAAGGCAATAATGTCTGCTGATACTAGTAGCCAACTACAGTTAAACCTTGGATTGCAAGCATAATTTGTTCCAGAAGCATGCTTGTAATCCAAAGCACTCGTATATCAAAGGAAATCTCCCCATAAGAAATAAACAAAACAAAACAAATTAACTGTACAAATGAGCACACCTAACAATACTGACTACACTGCAATTATAAATAAATGGATTTCTGTAACTGACACTAGTATGGGGAGGTTACTTTCTAAATAAAAATATGCAGACAATACTTGCAATCAGTTTCAAGTGTTATGCGGGAGCAGTGCTATTTTTCAAAAAGAGGTGATTGGCCTCATGTTAGGCTTCATCATCCCTATTTTGTAGGCCCACCTTTATAGGGAATGACAAAATTTATAAACAAAATGTCGATCAAAAATTTCTAATTCTAATACAGTTATTGAACATAATTCTAACATGTTAGGATGCCTTGACAAATAAGGTACAGTGGAACCCCGGATTGCGAATAACGAGGTTTGCGTGTGCGGAGTGCAGAGTGCCAAGAATAAATTTTGACTTGAAAAATGAGCAAGTCTTGGATTACGAGTACCGAGTATCATGTATCACACATGCGCTTCTTGTCTTGACACAGAGCGTCACATGATCACAACCATTGTTTTTTCTCTCTCTTGCACTGCGGAATTGTGGGTAATCGTCTCCCCACTTAATGCTCGCCGCTTAATGCTCCCCGCTTAGTGTGTCTTAGTGCTCGTCTCTTACTCCGTTTCAGCGTGTTGTTAGTCCTATGTGTGTGCACCCGCGTAATTGACACTGACACACACACACTCTCTCGCCTTACCACCCCCCCTTCATGGCTTCACACACACATACAGACACACACACTCTGCTCTACACAGAAACTCTGCTCTGTCGCGGTTCTTTTCAAAGGTAAAGTGCTGGTCCATTTGTTTTTTAGTTTTTTTTTTACTTTACAGCGGTGATTCCGTTAGTACGCGCTCATGCGAGTGTCATTAGCGATGTTCCTTGCTAATTTTTCCGATAAAACAGTCATGCACATTACACACATACATACACAGCGTCAGCGCACATAAACGGAAAAACTTATCTCTTGGGATTTATTTTTACATTTTTTAAATGTAAAGTGCAGGTTAATTTGTTTTATTTTTACTTTATATATTGTATTAATTATTTTTATGTATTTTTTGGGGGGGCTTGGTACATTCAATGTATATTCAATTAATTTTCATTTTAATTTGTACAGCGCCCCCAATTTTCTCCCTAATTGAGTCGTGTCCAATTTCTCCCCGTCACTAAGCTGCAGAAAACCTAACCAGGCATGGAACAGGAAGTTTGCTGTGCCTGAAGCCACGCTAAAGCCAGATGCCTCAAACTAAACCCAAAACCATGGCATAAATTGGCGATCCTGTAAACAAAGTGGACAGTTTTACAGCTTCACCCCCATTTGAAGGGGGGGGGGGGGTTCGCCACCAAATCACACTTCTCATTGACCCCAGGACACAGGATGTCCCGTGTTTCTCCACATGCCTTTCAATGAACAAAGAGGCATACAGCAGAAACGCTTTTTAAACAATCTGTAAAGTGTGCCAGTAGGGCAAAATGCTATATACATATATTCAGCACGTCTGTGTCTGATGTTTGATTATTCTACACAAGTTTAAAGGAATTATCAGCATTTACAAACCCTTTTTTCAAACGAAGGTATAAATGAGTGTGTAAGATACAGGATGTCTGGTATCAATCCACTGCTTATTTTATTCACCGAATAGTGGTGTACACGGAAAACTGGTATGAACAGAGTTCATGAAAAATTACTTTATAAATTATTAAAAATCAATTCGGACGGGCCCCACGTGACAGCCGAAACCTGGCCTAATGTATGCACAAAAGGGGGAACAAGACAATTTATAATAAGGACAATTTATTTTGGACAATTATAATGAAGAAGCCCCGATAATGCGAAATAAATATTATTTAGTACAACAAAATAATGATGTGGTCCAGTATGCAAGCAGTCCTCTATGCTTGCTTTATCCTCTATGCTTGCTTTAAGTGTCAAAGCTGAATAGTAGTGCACTCTCACTGCATTACAGGTGTGACTACAAAACATCATGATTTTGTAAAATAATGAAAGCAAACAGAGCGCACTATTTTGTACTTGTTTCTGTGCGGGGCGTGGCTCTCGTTGTCTGCAGAGGTGGATCCGACGCAGGTGCAGAAGCAGGGCTTTAACTGTTCTCAGGTGTGTGCGCGCAGATCTGTGAAATCCGTTGGCGCTGAAAATGTGCCAAGAGCATGGAGCTGAATCCTAGTCGATGAGGAAGAGCACGAGGTCAGAGTTGTGAAATCTGTCAGCGTAGCGTCAGTGTAGTAGCGTGAATGCAAGCGGTGGTCAAGAAAGCGTAACCGTTGGGTCGAAAGCCATGAAATCTGTCAGCGTAGCGTCAGTGTAATACCATGTAGATAAGCCTTGGTCGATAGAGCACGCTGCTTGGGTCGAGAGCCGTGAAATCCGTGAGCGTGAGTGGTGTCAGTGCCGAGACATGAAGACAAGTTGTAGTTAAGAGAGCGTGAGCGTTGGGTCAAAGCAGGGAAATCCGTCAGCGAGGCAAACAAATCCGAATCGTGAGGCTACGGGGGAAAACGAGAAACTAGATAAACTTGGCAATGTGAACACTATCAAAATAAATGAGAGAGAATTGGGTTAGGGCACTCAATAATCTGGCGAAGAAATGGCGTGCTGCGCTTCTTTATAAACTCAAAGAAATCAGCGCCGGATGAGAAACTGGTGTGCAGGCGAGGCAGTCTGGGGGCATGGGAAGTGACATGACAGCGTGGAAAAACAAGCCCGCGTGGTGAAGCGGGCTTTGAACAGCGCAAGAGTGCTAAGAGCGTGATAAAATGTCTGCTTTTACAACTAATGGAAAACAAATGATGTAAGTCGTATGAAAGGTGTATATATCTTCTGCAGCGAGGATTTCAGCTGTTTTGCAAAATGTCCCTTTGCTCCACCTGGCGATCATTTCAATATTTAAATCTGTCGCTGCCGTCCTGTCGCGGCGGTGAGTGTGACGGTAAAGCACACTTCTGGTCTCCAACCTACTGTAAAAGCAGACATTTCGCTTTGTAAAAGTATATATATTTTTTCATGTCTGTGAGGCAAGTATACTCAGTTTACAGAGCCCTTTAAGAAACCTAATCCTACATTTCCACCAGTATTCATGCTGTTGTATTTAAGCTCCACCAAGACTATTATAGACATTCAGAGAAGAGTGAGGCAAGATACTTATTCAGACTGAGCAGGTGCAAAGGGATTAGCTGAATGACCCAACAGTGGCTCTTTGTCAGCCCTGGAACATGAACTTTGAACATTTCTGCAGTTATGCATATATTACATAATATAGATGCAAACAACAATTGACACTCAAGTACAAAGCACTGGTTACTATTTCATAAGCAAGTATTTGCATGTGGATGTTACGGTCATATTACTGAAAGTACACATAAAATATGAACCCGATTGCATTGCATACAGTGGAACAGTGGACACATGAACATGTTAATACGATAACAATTATGTTAATAAATAAAATAATTTTATTTTCTTCAAGCAAAATAATCCGAGATGTGCAGTGACATTTTGAGATGCTTGTTCACTGGGCATAACAAAATGTTAGTTCATCACCTCAACATTACAATATTGCTTAGGATATAGCTTTGAACCCTCCAATAATTGTATGTGTAAATGTGTGTACATATGTATTGTTCTACCTTCCTCCAGCTGTGCTGAATCCTCGGGGTTGCTTTCACTATCAGCTTCATAGCCTTTCTCCTCTACCAACAATTGGGCATCACACCCCAGAAGTTCATCGACATCTGACACATCCCCAGTTGGAACTGGGAATTTAAAACTGGCTTGACACTTTAAAATTAGAAGCAAAATAAAAGCCGTTAAACAAGTAAACTGCCATTTTATGACCATTAAACAAAATATATTATTTAGAAGATAAACCTTTAAGTCAATATTTCAACAGCATAATTTTGCTAATACTTAATGGCAAAACTACATAGACAATCAATGCTTAATTCCCAAAAGCTAATTCTTACTTAGGGAGCCTGAAAAGACAGAAATTTTTGCCAGAAAGTTAGTCAGAATTCATTATGGGTTGTTGCAGTTCAAAAAAATTCAACCATGCTAAAAATGTTTAAATATGGTCATAGACTAAAAACGGTTGTAGGTTCACATCTTAAGTTACTCTTTGAGCAACCACTTCTGGAGCACTTGTACAACCTCTCATATATGAGGTTAAGCAAAGCTTCTAAAATGGTTAAATCCTGCCCTACACACTAAACTAATAAACATAAAAAATTATATATAAAAGTAACAAAAAATAAAAACTTTCATCTATTCTAGATTCATTACATTTTAAGTGAAATATTTAGAAACTTTGATTATTATGGCTTACAGCTCATGGAAAAAAATCCAGTATCTTCAAAATATTAGAATATTTTCTATGAGCAATCGGAAAGAATTTACATACAGAAATTTGTAACAAATTATGTTAATTTATGCAGTCAGTTGGGGCTCCATTAACACAAATAATGCATCAGTTTCTGCATGGGATGGAGTTGGTTAGCGTGTAGTACTGCAGAGGCATTACTGAACACCAGGTCGTTTTGACAGCAGCCTTCAGCTCATCTGTTTCTCGTCTTCTCCTTGATAATCATTCAAAAATTGTTTATGGGGTTCAGATCACGTGAATTGGTTGGCCAAACAATAATATGATGTTCAGCAAAGTTAGTGGTAATGCGAGCATGTTTGAGACTGCAGGCAGGAACTGCTGGAAAAGGAAATTGGCATAAAACTTAAAGCAAAAGAAAGCATAATGTGCCCTAAATTCTCTTGGCAGACAGCTGCATTGACATGCAGATGTCATGGCATCACAGCTCATCACTGACAGCACACTGGACTTCAGGCAACTTGGATTGTGTGCCTCTTCACATTTCCTTTAATCTAAAAAGAGGAATTTGGACCAGTTCTTTTACTCCTCAGCCCAAATAAGGCACTTCTGATGTGGTCTCTGGTTCAGGATAGCTGGATTCTAAGAAAGCAAAAGCTATAGCCCATTTCCTCAAGACGTCTGTCAGTGGTTCTTAATGCACTGACTGCAGCCTCACTCAACTCTTTGCAAAGTTCTCCCAAGTCTGTGTGTATATAAAGCTACCATGTGCAGCAATCAACATGCTGCAGCTCATTAATCCTTGAGAGAATAAACTGAGTATCATTAGCGGTAAAGCCGGCAAATGCACACCCGTACTGTTGTCACCGTGGAAGACATGGGGGTAAAGCTGTTATTCTGGTTGAGTACCATATACACACAGTACAGACCAAAAGTTTGGAGACACTTTCTCATTCAAAGAGTTTTCTTTACTTTCATGACAATGAAAATTGTAGATTCACACTGAAGGCATCAAAACTATGAATTAACACATGTGGAATTATCTACATAAAAAAGTGTGAAACAACTGAAAATATGTCATATTCCAGGTTCTTCAAAGTAGGCACTTTTTGCTTTGATAACTTCTTTGCACACTCTTGGCATTCTCTTGATGAGCTTCAAGAGATAGTCACCTGAAATGGTCTTCCAACAGTCTTGGAGTTCCCAGAGATGCTTAGCACTTGTTGGCCCTTTTGCCTTCACTCTGCGGTCCAGCTCACCCCAAACCATCTCGATTGGGTCCAGGTCCAGTGACTGTGGAGGCCAGGTCATCTTGGTCTAATAGCCCTTACACAGCCTGGAGGTGTGTTTGGGGTCATTGTCCTGTTGAAAAATAAATGATGGTCCAACTAAACGCAAACCGGATGGAATAGCATGCCGCTGCAAGATGCTGTGATAGCCATGCTGGTTCAGTATGCCTTCAATTTTGAATAAATCCCCAGCAGTGTCACCAGCAAAGCACCCCCACACCCTCTTCACGGTGGGAACCAGGCATGTAGAATCCATCCGTTCACCTTTTCTGCGTCACACAAAGACACGGTGGTTGGAACCAAAGATCTCAAATTTGGACTCATCAGACCAAAGCACAGATTTCCACTGGTCTAATGTCCATTCCTTGTGTTCTTTAGCCCAAACAAGTATCTTCTGCTTGTTGCCTGTCCTTAGCAGTGGTTTCCTAGCAGATATTCTACCATGAAGGCCTGATTCACACAGTCTCCTCTTAACAGTTGTTCTAGACATGTGACTGCTGCTAGAACTCTGTGTGGCATTGACCTGGTCTCTGATCTGAGCTGCTGTTAACCTGCGATTTCTGAGGCTCGTGACTCGGATGAACTTATCCTCCGCAGCAGAGGTGACTTTTGGTCTTCCTGATGGGGTTTTTGTGACTGCACTTGGGGACAATTTCAAAGTTTTCCCAATTTTTCGAACTGACTGACCTTCATTTCTTAAAGTAATGATGGCCACTCGTTTTTCTTTACTTAGCTGTTTTTTTCTTGCTATAATACAAATTCTAACAGTCTATTCAGTAGGACTATGAGCGGTGTATCCATCTGACTTCTGCACAACAAAACTGATGGTCCCAAACCCATTTATGAGGCAAGAAATCCCACTTATTAAACCTGACAGGGCACACCTGTGAAGTGAAAACCATTTCAGGTGACTACCTCTTGAAGCTCATCAAGCCAAGAGTGTGCAAAGCAGTTATCAAAGCAAAAGGTGGCTACTTTGAAAAACCTAGAATATGACATATTTTCAGTTGTTTCACACTTTTTTGTTATGTATATAATTCCACGTGTTAATTCATAGTTTTGATGCCTTCAGTGTGAATCTACAATTTTCCACAGATACAAACGGACCACAGATCTACGAACACTGGTATGATGTACAATATTTTCAAGGTATAAGTGAATGTATAAAATGTCCAATATTTTGACTTATGAATGTGCTCCTGGAATGAAACTTGTTTGTAAGTCAGAGACTATATACAAATTAAAATCACCTGAAATGTGAAACTTCTTCAGACAGACTGATTACTTATATCCTTTACTTAATATTTACGTTATACTTTATAAGAAATATTAGGTAAAAATACCCATTTTAGATTTTTTTTGACTATATAATTTTTGTAGTGTCCTTCTTAAATCAGATAAAGAAATAAATAAACCATCTAATTTGTCAAGCCACAGTAGGAATTTCAAAACGTAATCCAAAGTTTTTAATTTATGCATGGTTAGTAAAAAAAAAAAGGTTTCAAGTACTGTGACATTTTTGTTATTTAAATGTATAAAAAGCAGCATTGTAATATGACAGTAATAACTAAAATTTTTATAAAGTAATATTAAAATTTGCTTCTCATCACTGAGAAAAATTCTATAACAAACAGTCACCAGCTGAAACAAACTTTAAACCAGTTACATGGTTTTAGTGAGTTTATCACTTTAAAGGTCACTGTGAAATTTTAACAAGAAAAGCCTTTACCCTTTCAGGTTTCTCCTCAATGACAGTGGCTGGGGTGAACACCTTAGCCAGTGCAACACGCAACAGGCAGTCAAAGAGGGGAACAGCCAGGTCAGTGTTGACCACACCAGAGAGAGACAAGTGATCCTTTACCTCACACAAAATGTCCTCTACAGACTGAAGAGAAAGAGACAAAAAGTAAGGGTACAAAAGCGAGCAAGAAGGAGGAAAAGAAAGAAAGAAAAAAGAATATGAAGTTTGGTCAAAGGCTCCTATTACAAATCCAGTAATAAGACTTAAAGTCTAATTCAGCTTAACAGGCAAAAACATTGAAAGTATTAAATCTTGTTTAAAAAATGTTGCATAATAAATACCTGGATTGAGATGTTAGATTCAGGTTCCTTGAGCACTGACTTGGCACTGTGAAGACAGATAGATAAGAGTGCTTCCAGGAGGCGTATACTCTGTAAGGCCCACTCTTCCTCCAGCTTGTGCTCTGGAACCTTGCTTGTTACCACCATGTGACCAGGACTCAATGAATTAGTAAGATCCTGCTGCTGTGTTTCACGTGTTCCAAACACTATGGCCTCAGGAGCAGTGTGTACTGGTGTTAAGGCTGAAGAGTCCGAGCCTGTGTGTGATGGGCTTGCTTTGCACTTGCTGTCCCTTTTTTCCTCACATTCAATTTCTTTAGTTTTTAAGGTAAGATTCTGAAGAACCATAGTAATGAGGCGACAGCACATATTCAAGCCACCTAATCTGAAGAGCTGTCTTTGAAACACTGGATTTTCCATGTACAACCGATGGCTTACAGACCACACATCTGCAGCTCGCTTTACCTGCTCCTTTGATGGCAGTTCCAAGCTACCTGGTAAGAAGAAAGGTAACCACTCACCCAGAGGTTCACTGGCCGTATTGTAATATTCCGAGGGGTCCTCAAAGTTAGTAGCAGAGTCCTTATCACAGTTTTCCTTGCATACACATAGGAAGGCCACGCACAAAAAAATATTAATAATGTTTAAATATGCTCCATCATGGTTCCATCTGATTTCTGCGCTCATACTGTTTTTGCTTTTCCAATTTAGACATGCCTCATTTAGATTCTCATAAAATTTACTGAAACTCTGTGGAACATCGCCCTTTGCTTGAGAGTCGTGGTCTTCTGCTTTAGCCAGTTCATGCAGGGCAGCATCTTTCTGATGGTCAGAGCCACTTAAAATCAATGTCTCAAACACCTTAAGGGCCCAAGGCCTAGTGGAATCCAAATAGATCAACTCAGTCACCTGGTTCAGCCCAGTACTGCTTAGAAACATGTCACGCACCACTGTGCTGTGGGCAGAAGAAATTAAAACCATTAGGAACAGAAATTAATCAATGAAGTGATGCCTATAAAAATTATAGAAAGTGTATAGAAGCATTAGCCCAGCAAAATGCATTTATGCTACACTTTAAAAAGGTCAAAGTGGAATGACCTTGACAAAAACAAATTAATTACAAATGAAGAGTTAAGCACCTTGCCCTCATTCCTAATTGGATCGTGAACAGCTGCCATTTTGAGAAATTAAATAATCAGAAAGTTTTGTAGAGTTTGAGCTGGTCATGGTTCAGGAGAAATTCAGACCATGCTAAAAAAATTTATGTTTTCACAGACTAAAAATAAGAAATTTGTAAGTTATTTGAAGGTGGATTAGAGCAGTTTGTAGGTGGCTCATTAACTTTGTACAATAGGTAGTTCTTGACTCTTACCAATGGATCAGAACTCTAAAAATGTTCAATTTAGGGCTGCAACTAATAATTATTTTGATAATCGATTAGTTGGGCGATTATTTTTTCGATTAATCGGATAAAAAAAAACTAAACGCTTCCTTAATTTGATGTTTTGCTTATAACTATATAGGACCATAAATCAGGGTATTAGTTATGTATAAAACTAAACTTTAAAAATGCAAAAGCCACATATAGAGTTTAATGATCTTTAATTTTGACATTTTAAACCTTAAATTAAATACAAATTTTGTTTTTGAACAGTAAAACTCCTCTAAATATCCAAAATATAAATAAATAAATAAAAAAGCAAAACAGTTGTTGTACTCTTATTATATTGGATGGCATCTGTTATAGTGGCTGCTTGTTGAGGAGTGCATTGGGGATAAATTTTTTTGAATGAACTCACTTATGCTGACTTGTCTCTTTCTAAAAAAAAAATAAATAAATAAATAAATAAATAAATAACAGCATTTGAGTATGCAAAATACAGCATTTTAACAATAATTGCAGATATTGCCAGCTGATAGAGAAGGAACAGCCAATCAGAAGTAGTGTGTGGAAATCTGTATTTGGCTGGTTTTGTGGCAGTTTTGTAACACTGGACAAAGTTGAGCGAGCATACAGGCAGAGTCAATAAAATAACAGAAAATAAATGTTACTTGCGCGTGCGAGAAGAACATGTTGGGCGAGCATGGGAGCGCACAGAATCGAGAAGTCGCACGTGCACGAACATGTTGAGCGAGCACTATAGACATTGCACGCACAGAATCGAGCTGTTTAGCGTGCAGTGGAGACACTGCACGCGCATAGAGTGCTTTGTCTGCTCTCAAAATGTCAAACCGCACGCTCAGAATTGTGGCAGGAATATAACGCCATAGGCGCCGCTTTTTCCTGCAGACCTCCATTGCCCGAGTGGCTGTGTATCTGTGCGTATCTTTGTGTATTTGTGCATCTTGTGGTCACGCTCCTCAGTAACGGTAACAGTCCAACTAATCGATAACGGCATTCGTTGACAACGAATTTCATTATCAATAATTATCGATTTTATCGATTAGTTTTGCAGCCCTAGTTAAATTCCTTGTTAAGCTTTGATAAGGACAGCTTCTAGTCTTGACCATTCATAGAAAATTGTGACATTTCATAGGGCATCAGAGAAACTTGAGTTAGTACGCAGTTTGTGAAGATTAGGTATGAGTTTAGAGGAGTCTACATTACATTATAATCATAAGGACATCCTACCATTTAGTAGCTATGTAGCAGCCAAATAATTCAGGCATGTGGGAAAGGAGCAAAAACATTTTAAAATGATAATATTTCAAATATAGTTTGCATTAAATTTCCCAAATGTCTGCTTATTATATATAGTATTTAGTATGATTAATCTCACCAAAGTCAGACTTTGTTTTTAGTTCCAATTAATATTTAACTATCTTAAAATAAATGCACTAGATCATTGTAACAGAAAGTGAAGTAAATCATACCTTGACTTTAGTAAGCAGGGCAGTGCCTGAAGGTAAACAAGCAACACTTCCACAGGGAGGCAGTGAGTGTGATAGCTACAGACCAGACTGCATGCGTTGGACACACCTAGTTTTTTAGCATGCTGAGCTAATTCAACACCTCTCTGAATCATAGGATAAAAAATGTAAGTGTACAGTTTCGACTGTATCACTGCATTTCCCCTTAAGGTCAGTTGGCATACATGACTGGCAATCTGCTTACTCAACTGCCAATCTTTATCAAAGACTATTTCCTGGTAGGCTTTTAAAGCATCCCATTTCCAAAGCATGTCTTCAACCACTCTGCTTGTTAGAACAATGTGTGATTGAAAGGAAGTGCGAGGAGATGTGAAGGATATATCAGTTTTCAGCCCACAGTCTTGCAGAGTCGTTTCAATATCAAGTTTCTGGCTTCTGTCCAAGATACAGATATCACAAGAGGTATGTCTGGACTCCACTGACAGTTGTTCCCCTCCCAGCTGTTGTAGCACAAGCTGACTAAGTACAGTGAGAATATAGGACTGATACCTGCACAACCCTGGGGCTTCAAATACTTGAAGCAGAGGAGCCACCACAGAATGTGGTTCCATACAGCAACAAATACCAACGGCTTGCACGCCAGCCAGTACCTGTAGCATGGTAGGCCCAGAGGGTGAGAGATGTTGGAGTAGACGAAGACACTGGTGAGCACAGACAGCCAGAATGCAACAACGTTCAGGGTAGCAAACACGCCAATTGTTACCCTTAGTTTTCTCTTCAAGGTTGCATTGGGTTAACTGCTTAAAGGCATTGGCAGGCAGTCCTGAGATATCATGGTGATGGTGCAACAATTGTGAATATTCACAGCGTCTGTGACGGCGTCGTGTACATGATGACTGATGTAGGTGTTCGGATTTGGCCCTCTTCACCACGCTAATTATCTTAAGGACTTTGGATATAATGCTGTGCAATTGTTCCAAGACTTCAAGACTCATCTCAGTATCACAAGTACTACCAAGGACTTCAAGATGAAGGCAATTTTCCTCAAAGAGCTCTAGGCCATGATGCTGTACAAAATCATGAATTAGTTCAAGAGCCTGGCTGAAGGAGGAAAGATTTGGGGCAGAAGCTTCTAAGCAGCCAAGCAAAAACTGAAGGACACCCTCAAGGAGTTCTGGCAGCAGCAGAGCTTGGTGATGGTACCTAGAATAAGAAAAGTCTTCTTGCACCTCTTGTAGAGTCTTTTTGTTCTGATGAGCAGACAAATTTGTACCTGCCATGAAGGCTTTCCCATCCAGGCAGATGCGAATCTTCAGGATGGCTTTGAGCAGATCACTTAAGTTTTGCCGCAAATTATTGGGTAGGACCTCACTCTGTCCTATATCTATGCACATTAAATGGAGGATGGTGCGCAATAACATTCTCTGCACAAGGGCAACTGGCTCCTTGGTCCAGCCTGTTGCAAGTTCATCAAGTCCTTCCTGACCACTTTCCCCTTCCTGACCACAACAGTCAGAGAACTCTGTGAGAATTTCTGTAAGTTTGGGAACAACACTAATATTTAAGTCTGTCTTATGATTCATAGTCATCTCAAATTTGCAGATTTTTTCCAGTATGGACAATAAAACTTGACAGAGATCAAATGGTGAATTGGAAACAGAAAACGCTGTATGGTCAAAAAGCATTTCTGTGTTAGGCTGCAGTGATTCTGAAGGCCTCAGATACTGCCTGGATCTTTCAAAACTGCTCATGCCATCCACACAAGGATAATGCAATGGCTTCTGCAGGAGAATAACTAACTGATGATGCTGGTGACTAGCACGAATAGATGACCAAGATGACTTCCGATGTTTGGACCTTTTGTTTCCTGTTTTGTCTTCTGAGTTAGAGTCAGAATCAGATGTGGATATCTGGGATTTGTACACATCAATCCCTGAAAATTTCTGAGCAGTCCTTCTTATATGCCGTGACTTCAAGTTGTGAAAGAACTGCTTTCCAGAGTTTTGCACATCCCAACAGGTTTTTTGCTTTTCCACATTCAGAGTGGTAGGGTTTTCCTCCTGACAAGGATGTGCTTCCAGGAGTGAAGGAAGGGCAAAATCTAAAAGAAATATTTAAAAAAATGCACAAATTGAAATTTAGACCCTAATTCTACATTTCTGGTGCAGAACTGGCCTATAAATGTGACCTGAAATATAAAACCTGAAACAGATACTTTACATTTGATTAATGAGCAACCTGAACAATCTGTTTAAATCTGGATAGAATGTACAGTGCAGCTCAAAAAATTGTAATACAATGGAAAAGTTACATATTAAAAAACAAATAAAATTCTTATATATCCTAGATTCATTGCATGTCAAGTGAAATATATTAAGTTTTTGTTATAATTATTTCGGTATAGTAATTACTAATTTTGCTAAAATAAAAAATCCAATATCTTAGAACATTAGAATATTTAATGTTAAATTTGTGACATTATAAATACAGTGTATTTCTCTGTCTCTTTCAGTACATGCCACAATCAGGTTGCTGACAGGTGACTTGACAATTTTTCAGATGGACACACCACAAGGAAGAAAAGTCCCAGAAAGTCATTGCTGAAAATGCTGGCTGTTTTAAAGAATAATCATCGAAAGTTGACTGGAAGGGAAAAGCAGATGCTGACTTCCTTTCCCAGCAGGACTTAGCACCTGCCCACACTGCCAAAACTACCACTAACGGGTTTGCTGACCATAATATTATTGTGATTGATAAGCCAACAAACTCGCCTGACATGAACCCCATTAAGGATCTATCGAGCATGATCAAGAAGAAGATGAGAAAAATCTGTTATAAAAATTACCTGGTCTTCAGTAACATATCAGCAGTACCACAGACTGATCACCTCCATGCGCTGGCATACTGATGCAATAATCCAAACTAAAGGAGCTGCAACTAAGCATTAAGTGCCTAAATTAATGGAGGTTTTTTTTTTTTTTTGACTTTTTGTAAATCCTTTTTAGACTGATCTTAGTTTTTTTTGTTGAGATACTAGATTTTTGTAACCCGTAAGGGTTGAAATATTTCACTCAACATGTACTGAATACACAATTTAAAACCATTTCATTTCTTTAAATTAAAAAAAGAAAAGTTTTCCCTTAAAGTAAAAAATTTCCAACATATGTTATAGGTTGTACTAATGAGGAAACAATGTACAAGTATCATTGGACAGATTAACATACCAGCACTAAATACTTTAATAAACAGAAACAGTCTAACTGAATTCCTTGGTTACATGGGATTTGCACAAGAGCTGCTATATTATTCATGGGAACATTCCAATAAGAGATAAACAAGTGTTTTGAGTCTCCAAAAAAAAGCTAAAAAAATAAAATAAAAACTAAATTGATTATTTAATGGCAGCCAAATTAGTAGGTTAAATGTAAACCAAGTCATGAACAACTATAAAATGAAAAGGACCTTTAGGTAAATAAAATATATTATTATAATGAACTGACACTAACCAGGGAGCTTTTCTTCTCGTACAGGAATCTTCCATACTAGCGGGAGAAGGGATAACAAGAGTGTGAGCAGCTCTTCCCGACATGACAGTTCCTACAGGGAAACATAAAAAAGCTCTACATATCCAGGTTGTATTTCAGGACACTCTAGCTGATTCGCATATATATATATAGACACACACACAGTATATAAAAAAAACAGCTGGCACTCATTACTCGAAGAAAAAAAAATGAAAAGAACAATAAGTGAAACAAAAACAAATGAACACTAACTGCTTGACTACATTACAATGAGTGTTTAGACAGGATACTTTTAAAGAGTGTCCCTAAATACTTGCTTCCCATTCTGGGAAAGCATTTTTCACGCAGAGTGGATAAAATATACCAGTACAGAGGCACCTTGGATTACAAGCATAATTCGTTCAGGAAGTGGGCTCGTATTCCAAAATATTCGTAAATCAAATCAGATTTTCCCATAAGAAATAATGAAAACTCAAGTTATTCGTTCCACAGCCCAAAAAAATAAATACATAAAAATAATGAATACAATTCTATAAAGAGAAAATAAAACAGATTAACCTGCATTTTACCTTAAAAAAAAAGTTAAAAATAAATCACGACATAAGTGTTTCCGTTTGTGCGTGTAGGCGCCATGCGCGCGTGTGTGTGTGTGTGTGTGTGTGGAATTAGCCCCTTCCCTCACCTCGTTTTACACAGTAACACTCCTCCTCCCTCTCCCCACCTCGCTTTCTAAGTTTCACAACGAACACACACACACAATGGAAGCACTGTTTTAACAGGGAAAAAAAAGAAATCTCTCTACTGACACTGGCATGGGCGCATACTAACGGAATCACTGCTGTAAAGTAAAAAACTAAACAAAAAAACAAATGAACCAGCACCTTACCTTTGAAAAGAATCGCGACAGAGCGGAGTTTCTGTGTGCGTGAGTGAAGACGGGGAGGAGGGGTGAAAAGAGTGTGTCCCCGTGTGTCGGTGTGTGTGTGTGTGTTGGTGTCAAATTACGCGCACGCACACACACACACACACACACACACACACACACACACACACACACACACACACACGCACACAGTAGACGCTGAAACACAGAGGGAGATGTTGATTATACCAGTAAGAGACGAGCACTAAGACCCAGGGGAGCAGGGAAGACGACTACGCACAATTCCGCAGCGCAAGAGTGACGCTCTGTGTCAAAATAAAAGGCCCATGCATGATACATGATACTCGGCACTCATAAACCAACACTTGCTCGTTTTTTAAATCAAAATTTATTAAAAATCTTTGCTCGTCAAGTGGAACACTTGTAAACCACATTACTCGCAATCCAATGTTCCACTGTATTTTTGCTTTTGTCAGTATTCAAATCACATTTTTTATTCTCTACTTTTTAACATTAAAGACAATGAAATTTCCCCCTGAGAAAAGCTTTGAATGCATCCCACCTTTGATATAGGATGAGGTCAGGCACGCCTCTTCCAAACCTTGTATTAAGTCCATAGAACTTATAGTCCCAATATTGTACTTTAGACTACTAAACATATAGTCTAGCCTTGAATACACTGAAGGAAGGTATAAATAAATAAATACTTATTTTGTCAGTTTTGTACAATGGAACCTCGGATTGTGAGTAAGCCGGTTTGCGGGCGTTCGCAAGACGAGCAAAATTTTTAATAAATTATGACTTGAAAAACGAGCAAGTCTTGAGCAAGGTTTACGAATACCGAGTATCATGTAGCACGCATGTGCTGCTTGTTTTGACGCAGAGCATCACATGATCACAACTGAGCCACAACTGCACGCTGCGAAATTGTGGGTAATCTCCCCTGCTCGTCCTTAGCTCGTCTCTCACTGGTATAATCAACATTCGTGCACGCATGTACTGTTTACTATAACCACATATGTGCGTAAAATCTTTTATTTTGTTTGTATGTGTTTGCGTGAAAGTCGTCCTTTCACACGCGCGTGTACTGTTTATTATAACAAGTGTGCATGCGTGTAAAGCAAAAGCAAGTGTCATTAGAGAGGTTAAAGATCCATTTTCTTTCTCTCTCGGTCAGCCTGCACTGCACTTAGTGTGTGTGCGAGCCATTGGACAGCGTGCCCCTCTCCTATTCCTCTCGCCTTCAGACACACACATGCTCTAACGAAAACACGCAACTCTTTTCAAAGGTAAAGTGCAGGTTAATTTGTTTTATTTTTACTTTACAGCAGTGATTCTGATGGTGTACGAGCACTTGAGCATCATCAGAGATGTTCTTTGTTAATTTTCCCGATTAGGCAGCGTTTCCGTTACTGTATATACACGCAGCACATGCATGCACAAACACTAACGAAAACACTTGTCAGGATTTATTTTTACTTTTCTCAAAGGTAATGGGCAGGTTAATTTGTTTTATTTTTTTACTTTATATTTTGTATTAATTCTTTTTATGTATTATTTTTTGGATTGTGGAATTAAGTGGTGCAGATTTGATGCATACAAGTTTGAGTGAAGTCTAACAAAATCTGCCACAGAAAACTAATACTTTAATCCTTTAAAATGTCCATCCTGGAGGAGCATAAACAAGACAAACAACAAAAAATTTCACCCAAACACCATGTAAATATACTTAAACCAATACAAATGTTTCAACAGTATAATGACTTTATATTTGTATAAGTTTATTAGAAATTATTGCTACTTCTCTTTTAGAACTATGACCACAGGAACCTAAATACCAAATCTCCGCGTGTGTGCGTTTTTTCATTTTGCTATAACTTTACTCTTTATTGGGTTTCCCAGATCATTTACATTATAAGTTGTTACTTTTACTTAGTATAAGTAGTTGATTGATGTGGTACTTCAGAAGTGAGACTTAAATTAAAGCATTAAAATGGTGAGCATAAAAAAAAGACATGATAAAATAAAATAACACCTTATCACAACATTAAGGCCTCTTTCAGGACCCAGTGACACAGATGGAATACAAGTACAGAGGAAATATTCATAACAGTAAAGAGGGCCCTAAAAAAATCCACTACATGTTATTTTTAATTTGTTTAAGAGTCCTAAATGATACAATACAATAACACTTAAGTAATACTCCAGAAGTGACTTTACACCTTTTGTTTAAAGCTTATACTCATTTTCTGTGCCTTCCACTGTATTGCGCAAAGTATGCTGGTTGTTTCATGTAAAGAGGGAAGTTGGAATATTCAGAACTTTGAACGGTATTCCCCTCCTTGCCATGTCAGCTGTTGCCTCGTCTGCCAAGCTATAGACCACCACCCAGTCCTTATAGAAGGTTTTCAGTCTGGTCAGGAACAGACTCTGAAAACACCTGTTTCTTTCTTTGTTTTTTTGTATTCTTGTGCATATTTGTGGTCCAGGTATACCCAGGTCATATTTGTTTGCCTTGAAAAGTGAATATTTATTTCTACCAAGCTCTTTTGAGCACAACCTCTTTCACCATGAAGCTTGAAAACTCTGACAGTTTTCAGAGTTTGTTTTTTCCGATCATGCTACCATATCAAAGTTTTTATTCTTGCTTAGTTTTTTTTGTTTTTTGCATTCGAAATGTGCAAACCGCTCTCCCCAAAGGGACCTCTAAGGAATTTCACCCTAGGCCTTCCTACTGAACAACAAACAATCAAAAGCACTACAGGAACACCAACCTACCACTTCATACCTTGATTTCCAAGAAATCTGTCCACACAAAAAAAAGTCTTTTTCAGCAGTTCCCAGAGAAGCATACATAATAATATAGCCAGGCATTTAAAATGACCTCTGCTGAAGTGTGCCATATTGGGGAATCCAGAGACTATGCTTAAGTCAGTTAAGTACCAACCAAAGAGTCACTATTACATGAAAAGCTTTTCACCAAAACATATATGTTAAGTCAATAACAATTTGTTTCCAACATCACATTTACTAAAAATATAATTGAACTCCTTTTAATTAGTCAACTCTTTACTCAACATTGGCTGCATTTCTAAATTAATAAAGCCTCAAATAAAAAAAATTACCTTGACTGCGGTCACCTGTCCATCTATAGGCCAATATCAAATCTCCCCTTTATCTCCCAGATCCTAGAAAAGGTTGTAGCACAGCAGCTACAGTTGTGACAATTAAGAATGCATGCTTTTTCCCCACGAAATGCGGCAATTCGTCGCGCGCCATGCCGCGAAATCCCACAAGCAACATTCAGGAATTTAAATAAATGCGTTGTGCTTCAACTGAATATCCGCCAGATGGCACATGGAAGCCAGACTGTTTACAATGAAGAATTGTGTATAATTAGTTAGCTTAAAACAATATTTTCCAAATATTAGTTTCCAATGTTGAAGCAAACATGAATTTTACTTTGTTTTACAATAGATCTTTCTTTATGAATGTGTGTATATGTGCTTCATATTATTTTATAATGAAATGAGATGCCCTAAATCGTGCTTTTATAATAGCTGGAATGTGATTTATTGTGAATTTATGACAAATAAAATTGTTCATCGGCGCATGGGAACCCGTGGCTCATACTTTCACGTTACAAAAGGCAGCATTTTGATCAAAAGGCTGATAAACGCGTGCGATTTATCTATAAAAATGCAGACATACTCCCACAGAAATGCACCAAACACGCTGGCTTTTCCAGCATGACAGCGTGCTCCGATGTGAGCCACTTTATTCAAGTCATAATATAATAACATTTTTACTGTGTAATTTACTTTTGTGTACATAAGAATTACATTTTAATTAATGTTTTATGGTGCTCCAGTCAGCCACTGCACAAGACTTTCAAGACAATCTACCAGGTTTGTTCATTCTCCAGAGAAAGCATAATACAACTGTCCATACAGTAAATAAGAAGAACGGTATCAAAATCTAATTAGTGGGGTGATTAGTAAATTTAATTTTAAAGTGCACGCATGTGTGCAAAAATACGAAATACAATAAAGAATACAAAAGTGTATTATGTTGATCAAAAGGTTAATAAAAAATATTAACATTTTAAATAAAAAAGAATATTTAAGCATATACGCAAAATGTATTTCACTTAAATATTACAGATTACAACAAGTAAAGTAGACGTGCTGAACTTCAGTTCATTTTGATGCGGACAAAAGGTCTAGGAAGGAAACGTTTCATTATTTTACAAAGCCTGAATACAGTATATTTGGTAAATTTATAAATTACACTCAAAGCATCAACTCCAACTATGACATCTGATTTAATTGATACCATTAAACATTTTATTTCTATTTATTTTGTGTTTTGCTGGCGAAATACATTTTAGGCATTGACATCTGCTCAGCTTGTTAATTAGTTTTGAACCCCTCAATTCTGCCAATACCCCATCAGCGAAACCGGTTTGATAACTTCACACCTATCGTGAATGAAAGGTTAGAAGAGGGATTACCGTAAACTGGGGGTCTGCGGATGTTCACCTCGGAGCGCCCTGTCGCGTTGTATTCAGTAAGTAGTCTTTATATATGTGTTTGTTGGGAGTATGTCTGCAGTTTTATCAATAAATCCGCTCATATCTGTGCATGCGTTTATCAGCCTTTTGATCAACGGTACTCACTTTCACTTTGCAAAAGTGAAAACAAAAGTAAACAAAAGTGTTTATTGTTTACTGTATATTTAAAGCACATACAGTGAGGTCAATAACTATTTGGTCACCGTGTGATTTTGCAAGTTCTCTTACTTAGAAATCATGGAGGGGTCTACAATTTTCAGCATAGGTGCATTTCCACTGTGAGAGACAGAATCTAAAAAGAAAAATCCGGAAATCCCATTGTATGATTTTTTAAATAATTTATTTGTGAATTACTGTGTCAAATAAGTATTTGTCACTTGAGTCAAAAGAATTTAATATTTGGTACAGAAGCCTTTGTTAACAATTACAGAGGTCAAACGATTCCTGTAGTTCTTCACCAGGTTTGCACACACTGCAGGAGGGATTTTGGCCCACTCCTCCATACAGATCTTCTCTAGATCTGTCAGTTTTCGGGGCTGTCGCTGAGCAACACTGAGTTTCAGCTCCCTCCAAAAATTTTCTATCGGATTTAGGTCTGGAGACTGGCTAGGCCACTCCAGAACCTTGATATGCTTCTTACGGAGCCACTCCTTGGTTTTCCTGGCTGTGTGCTTTGGGTCATTGTCATGTTGGAAGACCCAGCCACGACCCATCTTTAATGCTCTGACTGAGGGAACGAGGTTTTTGCCCAATATGTCACAATACATGGCCCAATTCATCCTCTCCTTAATACAGTGCAGTCGTCCTGTCCCCTGTGCAGTAAAACACCCCCAGAGCATGATGATTCCAGCCCCATGCTTCACTGTAAGTATGGTATTCTTGGGGTGATACTGATCATTCTTCTTCCTCCAAACACGGCGAATGGAGTTAAGACCAAAAAGTTCTACTTTGGTCTCATCTGACCACAGGACTTTCTCCCATGACTCCTCTGGATCATCCAGATGGTCCCTGGAAAACTTCAAACGGGCCTGGACATGGGCTGACTTAAGCAGGGGACCTCACTGTATACACACATTCATCATGAAAGATCTATTGTAAAACAAAAACAAAATCATGTTGGAAACAATATTGTTTTAGGCTAACTTTATTAAAAATTACACACTTTTGTATTCTTTGTTGTACTTTGTCTTTTTGCACACGCGCGGGCTTCTTTAAATTTGAACAGAAAAAAACAGTGGGCTGGTAGGCATGTTATTTTTCATATAACTTAAACAGCTGAATGAAGTTAAATATACACAAATTAATAATTGCATTTGCTTTACATGTATTATATATATTATATTATATATGTATTATATTATATATATACACATTATATATTTGTGTTTAATACTGTTTTAGTTATATTTTACAACATTACATGCAGTTTGTAATTTACGTGCAATTGTACTTTTAAATGTAACCGTATCTACAGTATAAGCATATTTAACTACTTCAGCAGTGAATGACACATTTGGTCTGGCTTTTAGATAAAGTCCTTATTTGATAACATTTTATTATTTAATTAATTATCTTATTATAAATACGATTCTTATTCTCTATATATTTGTCGAATATAGTCCTTCAGAGTAAGCACTGTGTCAGGAGATTCTGCTGAATATCTTCTCACCTTTCATTCACGATAGGTGTGAATTTGGTTAGCGATAGTGCGCTGTTGGCCAATACTGTAGGGGGGGGTTTAGATGAATTAACAAGATAGAGCGGACGTTTCTGCCTAAATTTTATTTCCCCAGCAAAACATAAAATAGATTAAAATTATTATTTTTAAATGTTTAATGATGGCAATTTAATCAGACTTGTAGTTGGATTTGATATTTGATACTTTTCTTTTTATTTACTGTATGTATTATGCTTTCAGGAGAATAAACAAACCTGGTGGATTGTCTTGAAAGTCTCGGGCGGTGGCGGACTGGCCATCTGGAGCACCATGAAACATTCATTGAAATGCAATTCTTAGCACACCAAAAAATTAACTACACAGCAAAAATATATTATATTATATTATGACTTGAATAAATTGGCTCACATCGTTTACATTGGATCACAGCGTTTATCTAGCAAGTAGCCTATATATTTGTGTTTGTTGCATTTCTAGGGGAGCATGTCTGCATTTTTATCGATAAATCGCATGTTTATCAGCTTTTTGATCAAAACACTGCCTTTTGTAAAGTGAAAGTGCGAGCATTTTAAATTCATTTTAAAGCATGATTTAGGGCATCTCATTTCATTATTATAAACATAATTTATGAATTACACTCGAGCAGGCGGTAGAGCACTGATTAGACTATATGGGAAATAGGCTCAATCAAACCTCATTTAAATTCAAATTTTGAAAAAATTTGGAAAAGAAAATTTAGACTATAAAAAATAATTCTGCATCTATTTTAGGTGTGCCAGCTGGAATTGTTCTTATATTGCTCTTTGTCAGGGTACAGGGTAAATTACATTCAGAGGGTACATTCAGTGACAACCCCGTAAATTTCCATGTACTATAAAACAGGTACATCTGTATGAATAAACCGAGATGCGTGTTTCTTAGCCCCACCTCCATGAAAACAACGATTTCAGGGAAAGGCTCTGTCGCGAGCCTTTCCTTTTTTTCCATTCTGTAAAGCTGCTTTGCCACAATGACCTTATCTCTTGAAAAAAGATAATCAAATGCTGAAACCTGTCAAAGAGTGGAAAACCTCAAGTTTTCAAGCTTTATGGTAAAAGAGGTCATACTCAAAAGAGCTTATTGAAACAGATTTTTTTAAATACATAACTTGTGTTTGATACAAAAGAGAAAATGATAACAATAAAAAAAACAACAATAGAAGAAAAAATAGAAAAACTTAAAGGTTGCAGAAATACAATTATTATTGGCAAACACAAGGCCTCCAAAGGGTATAAGGCCATCTC
>JAAGKR010007824.1:0-34462 GCA_011419295.1 Clarias macrocephalus | reverse complement strand
TTTTTTTTTTTTTTTTTTTAAGTGTTTGTAGCGTTTAAACCTTGTCCAGTGCCATGCTAACCAACAGCGTGACGACGATGAACAAGAAACTTACGACTTCTGACTTATTCTCACCTCCTGCGCGTCCAAACTCTTCTAGATAGGATCAGATGCCATCGATGGAGAAAACTTATGGTGGTCATTCCAGCCAGATTCGATGCAAAAGCACAGTTTCTTGTGACGCCAGTTTAAATCAGCACATAAGTTTACTTGGTCACGTCATGAAAAGGATTCAACGTAAAAATTTTATTCGGCTCCTGAATGTTTTGGGTTCGGCCAAAAATAAAATATTTCTGTTTGTCTGGAGCGCTGCGTTCTGATGTTTAATTTAGATTAGATGAAGATCTCGACCGGTCCCTGTATGACTGTAGGCTTTTGTGGCACAAACGGGCAGGTGTACAAATGTTCTTACTGAAGTGGACGATACATCGCTAGACAGACTTTACTTGTAGATTAAATAAACACTCACTAACACAAAACTCTGTACAACAGTGGCCTTTGGAAATCGAACCAAGTCACAGATGCACACAAGGATCCACACGCAATGCCGTCACTATTACACCAGTCCATCACACACAGAAAAAAAAAAAGGCAGCAAAAATTTCCACAGAACAAAAGAAAAACACATTTTTATATTAATGAGTATTTTTTCTATGAATTCTACCTCGTATACATTTAGATTAATGCGTCAGTGGACAGTTCGGATCCGAAGCAGCAGCCTTTACTACAAAGTATTTGTTACACTTCCATAATAACAAGCTTTTCAATCCACGCCAGCTGTGCCAGAGGTGTGTTACAATCAGGTCACTTATCCCTAGCGGAGTCGACCTTACAACTAGTAAATCGTGTGAATTTTGTCAGCTATTTAAAATAGTCTTAGTCCCAGGATAAATCTTCTTGTTAGTTTATCAAATTTAGTCAGTCAATCTTATCCTATTTTTGTTTAGTCAAATTTTAGACGACTAATTGTCTGGACATTTTAGCCTAAGTTTTAGTCAAAGTAACCCATAAGTATCTTAGTCTCGGTCTAAGTAACCTATAAAAGTTCTTAAGTATTTAAGTCTAGGTTTTAGTCAAAGGAACCCTCAAGTATTTTAGTCTAGGTTTTAGTCAAAGTAACCCTTAAGTATTTGATTCAATATAAACGAAACATTTTAGCAATAAGATTATTATTAATGAACCATACAGTCAATCTAGTCTAGCCAAAACCAATCAAAAGTTCTGGTTTGACTTGTACAGCACTCGCATCATGATTATATGCAAATCAGTGTACTGCCTGGCCCTGCAAATGAATTTCCATGTTACTATACACAACATCTCTAGATCTTCGCTTATACTTCTTTACAGACATCATATATAAAACAGGTCGGATGTACAGTCGTGGTTCAGAGTTTACAAATTTTTCCTTTGAACATAATGAATACAGTAGAGTTTACAGTTCACGGAAACACTTGCAATTTCGAGGAAACTGCAAATATCATCCAAATTAGTTTTTTTTATTTATTTTTTTTTTCCATGACCATATATAATTTTTCAGGCGTAACGAATAACAAATTCAGCTAAATTATAAAAAATAACCTGGATGATTTTTTTGTACTGTAGAGAGAACACAAATCAACCGTAGAGGAAAGAGGTTGGGGCGGTGAATTATTACTATATTTACCCAACAGTACTTATACCAAAGAAAACGCACCTGTAACATCTGTATTTTACAGGTTTACCTTTAAAGTCACAATGTTTTTTTTAAAAGGGTAACGTATTAAACTAAAGATGAACCTAAAGTGTTTTGGGAGCAGATTAGGGGTTTAAACAAGGTTTTTTTTTTTTTAACCACATCCAAATGTGCAGTTTTTCACAATTTCAAAACAATAAAGAAATGGTTAAGAAGCACTAGATCACCATCTGATCGCTCCGTGGCACACAGCGCATTAATAAATGTCACAAGTCACCTTTGTTTATTTGAGGAAGTTATGTACACTCCTACTTTAAGTGCACATATCAGGTAAACACTGCCTTCCAAAAGCCATTATGTTCACAATAGTGTTTACACGCATTAAGGCTGACATTCACAGCTGACCACAGATGAACTCCTATTTCGAGTCAACAATGGCACGATAACACGCACAATGCTGAGAAAGATCATACACAATCACTGAAAATCTGTCGGCCAGACAAAAACAGCCGTGCTTATGGAGACATGTGATCTGCTCACCCGCAGAACGGACATGGGGACGGGATGTCACAGGAAGACACTTTCCTTAAGTAAAGCAAAAAAATATATAAATCGTTGCTAGTCTGGACATTTTCTTGATCACCTTTTTTGGACAGATTTGAACTGCAATTCTGTTAGTATCGTGATTTTATAAATATCCCAATAACAGGGTGCTGTACAGCGTGCCAATGTGTGAATTTGAAGGATTAAAGAGGTATTTCACCACCTCAAACACAAACATGTATGTTACAACTTTTTTGAGACCATTTGAAATGACCTTCAGTGAATAAAAGTGTAAAAATGTCTCTGTTTAAACATTTACATTCTCGATGATCTATTGTGAATAAAATATTGTCTCATCTGATTTAAAAGTCTTTCATATTTCATTTCATTAAATAAAAAAAATTAAAAAAAACGTCCCAACTTTACCGGAATTCAGGTTGTACATTAAAATAAATATATAAATCAATTCTGGAATCAATACGTGGAGATACGTGAATGGCCACACAAAAGAAGCGCGATACGCAACCCGAACCAATTATCCAGACACTCACGTTCATGTGGAACAACATTTACGATTCAAGTCACAGACCAGGGGAAAAAAACAAAACACCACATTTAAAAGCACAAACTTAAACTTTGAAACTTAAGGAAATTCAGGACTGCAAATAAGAGTCAGATCTTGATTACAAAAAAAAAAAAAAACTAAAAATAAGAATTATGGGAATTAGTTTTATAAAACAACTGGACTTAAATTGAGATTTTGGGGGAAAAATAGTTATTAATCGCGATTCTTTTGTGTGGTGATTCACACAACAGAAATGCATATCTATGGCATTACATTATCAAAAATCATACATGTTCCCCCAAACTGCCTTTTCCGCCAAACATAGCATATGCGTACACCGTAAGCGGCAATTAGTCGGAAAATCGTTTGCAGCCGTTCACCATTGAGTTTTGAGACTTCTGAGACATCTGCGGCAATAAAACTTTGCTGTTTCTTTATAATCCTCAGGTAAACCGCTTGCACAATTTAATTCCCGTGTGGTAGGAGTGAATTATGGTGGATGACAGAGATACATGCTGCTCAGTATAATGTTAATATTTTAAGTAAGTTTGTATTGTTTACATTCTGCACTTGGTTTTTAGTACAAAAAAAAAAAAAGAAAAAAAGAAAAAGAAAAAGGGGTTGTTGGGAACGAGCGACATCAAATTATTTATTTAACTTTATTTTGAAAGTTTCAAGTTGTAATGAAATCAGGTGAAGGATGTAATATCGAATTAGGATTTTTATAAAATTGCAATATATCAAAGGATGACAATTTTAATTGAACCGTCACCAGAGTATCATGATATCATATCGAGAGGTGACTGGTGATTCCCATTTCTAGACTTAAATGTTGTAGAAAAGTAAAGGGAATAAAATAAAGGGAATAAAACTTGACTTGAACATCAGGTTGAAGCAACGTGTGTAACAGTCTCAACAATTCAGCTTGAGGAATAAGCGAGCAGGAAATAAAAGACCCGTAACACCACGTCCTACACCTTCCCAACCCCCCAGCTGTCATCGAGCAAACACCCAGCCAGTATTACTCAGATATACAACACTAACACCACGCCTGATTTACACTTTGTCTTTTTTTGTGTCTGTGAAATAACATTGCGCGAACAGACGCACTGAAACCACAGTTTCCGACGGGCATGTTATACAGACCGAGACTAGATCTGCTTTCTGTTCAGGAGTCACACACACACACACACACACACACACACACCATGCTGCTGTGGCAAATACATATTTGTTCAAGCGTGATGGAAAAAGTATTTGAAAAAAAAAAAAAAACACACTCCAAACATCTATCAGTTTAACGCCCACCTCAACTCCACTTCTTCCTTCTTAACAAAAAACCATCTCACCCATACACACGGCAGCTGATAAGCAGCAGCTCATCAAAGCAGAACAAACTGCATCTGTGTCAAGTAATAAAACACAACAGAACACACATGCAAATATGTGTGTGTGCGCACGCGTGTGTGTGGAAAAAGAGCTGCTGAAAAGATGCTAAAAGAAGCCAAGGAAGGAACGACCGGCCGTAAGGAACAGTTTTAAAAGGTCACCTTTCAACCAAACAAATTATTTATAGCGTGTGGGCGGCTTAGGTGCAGCCACGTAATCAGGATTTGCCCCGTTGCCTCGATTCACACTGCAGCACAACAGGAGGTGAGAGACGCCACTAGCGTGGAAGTGCTAAAACCGCTAAGAATGAAACAAAGCACAATGCAGGTCACAGCAACACACACACACACACACACACACACAGTACTAGTGTTAATTTTTCAGCTATTTTCAACTTTAGTCTTAGTCCCGGGATAAACGTCCCTGTTAGTTTGTATCATGTGGTCAATCTTATCCTATTTTTGTTTAGTTTTTACTCGCCTAAAAGTCTGAGCATTTTAGTCAAGTTTTAGTCAACAAAAACGTACAGTAGCATTTTAGCAATAATATTATTATTAATAAACTCTACAGTCAATCTAGTCTAGCCAAAAACATTTAAGGTTTTTCACAAAATAATAAAAAATATTTATCTTTTCATCTGATCTTTTCTGCTAATTATATATATATTTTTTATTTCATCACAACAACCGCTGCAGGTCAATATTTTTTAACTACAAAACAATAGGAGCAGTACGAACGATTTTTTAAAACTTTCTTTTTGTTTTTTTCATATGAATTTACACACTTGGACGGTTGGAAACATGCGCACACACATGCACACACACATACGCGTGGTGGAATTTACTTCCTGTAGATGTCCATTCCGCTGAGTCACTGTTCCCCCAAAAAAAAAAAAAAAAACCCTTCCCTACAGCGTTTGACTGATGGTCCTTGGTCAGTGATCTAGTAACCCCGTGTGTCAGGATCTATACAGTAACTTCACAGCACTTCTGTATAGTGTGTCGCTCTGGATGAGAGCAGAATGTCTAAAGGTAAATGTTAATGTATATATACACACAGTATATGGGCCGTTTAAGAGCTGCTTGGATATTAACTCTTTCATTTTCAGAATTTATCAGAGCAAAGTAAAAAATTATCCATGACCTTATTTGCTAGACTTAACACCTTGATTTTAGGGTTTTGGTGATGCAGCCATTTATTTATAAAAATAAAAAAAAAGTATTTATATGGCACTATATATGCTTAGAGCATAAAACATTATGAAGGTATATTTTCTCTCTCCAACACTGAGCGGGATCTAATCAGATTTAACACACAAAAATGTATTAACGTAGTGTGCAATATGGTAATGACTGTTTGAGGACATTTAATATTTTATTGATACTTTACTTGATAGCAAGGGTGAGCAACTGTAACAAGGAATAAGCAATTTCCCTTTGGGATTAATAAAGTTATTTGAATCTTGAACAGTATGTAAATACACTAATCACACACACGTGTGCGTGTGTGTGTGTGTATTAAATGTACACACGCACGCGCGCGCACACACACGCACACACACGCACACACACGCACACACACGCACACACACGCACACACACACACAAAGAATACACACTTCAGGAAAAGAAAATTTTAACTTTAAATATTACATTTATTATACATAATACATTTATTGAGACATCATGAGATTGATAAAAGTCACCTTTGGCATTTACAATTACACAATAAAAAAAAAGTTTACTTTTCAAATATTTCTACAAGTTTTTCTTTTCCTGAGATGTGTATACTAGGGCTGCTCCGATCAGGATTTTGGGGGCCGATCACAGATCTCCGATCACTAGAAACTGTATCAGCCGATACCGATCACCGATTACAGGGTCTACTCGAAGCCTTATCGTAGCATTATTTATTAAACTATATCTAACAAGAATGTAAATTAAGTATTGAAATTACAAGAAGAGGAATATCATGAATTGACAACTGTATTTATTGGCAAGCAACATGTGCAACACGTCAACTTAAAACATAGCAGCCTGTGCTTGGTTAGTAATTGGGAACAGCTTAGAGCTTGACAAATACAACTTTCCTGTAGATTGTATAAAATTCAATTAAATAACAGACAAGTATGACGTGAGTCGCCGGAAATTCCGCAAGGTCCACAGGCATCCGCGAGGACAGCCAAATGATTAAAAAAAAATTAAACGTTTGACAGACATGTTTAAGTTTTTGCGCGGAAAGATGGAAATGTAATCACTGCGCCAAAACCCGCGGTGAACCATGATGAACCGAACTTTCGGACACCGCGTGAAACCGCGTAGGTGAGATACGGGTATTACCGACATCTGAATGAGTGGCGGCGCGCAAGTTGCTGAACTCTCCCGATTTCTCAAATGTCTGATGAGGTTTGTAGTGTTAAAATGCTTTGGGTGCCTTCCGCCTCGTGGAATTGGCTTGTTACACAGGTTGCCGATTGCTAATGTATTGTCTTTTTCACACAACACGTAGAATTGTCAGACCGGTCAAGCCATTTTAGCAGCGCGCAAAAAAAAATTGTCTCGCAAGTTTTGTGTCATCTGCGACCGATCAATCGGAGCACCCCTAGTGTATACATTTTTAGCCAAGTCTCTGTGTGTGTGTGTGTGTGTGTGTGTGTGTGTGTGTGTGTGTGTGTGTATATATATACATACATACACACTATACACACGCACGCACACAATGCAACTAATTAAAAGTTTTACGTTGTTTAGGTCGGAGATTGTGAGCAGTCACGTGATTTTACTCTATAAACGGAAAATAAAAAACTTGATTGTATTTTATTGCAGTGACATTTTGTCTGTGTCTCGTTTCGAGGGCCGCATCCTTTAAAGGTCTCTGTGGTCTCCGCAAGCTGGTAGCATTGGCCGACTGCGTGGACCTCGAAACCAGAACCACATTTTACAAACACCTGTCTCTCAGAGAGAAGATTTTACACGAATCCCCCTTATTTTTCTTCACTTTTATTTCTTGCTTACATATTACATAATAAAATTTTATAATCGAATCTACTTATTTTTAATATCCTTGTGCCTCTCTCATGTCTGTCATGGTCTCCTCCCAGGTTCACAAAGAATCTTGGGCTAGGTTGGGTCATGAAGTAAACATCAGTGAGTTATTTAAAAGGTCCGTCGTTATACACGGTGCTGTTACTATTCTTAAACAACGTACATGTCGAGCACCCGTACGGTTCTTTATGTAGGACAAAATTGTTTTTTATAGAATTGTGTGCAGTTCTCTTCTGTTTAAAAACTTTAAAGTTTCCGTGCTCACATGTGTCTTTTCTCACTTCAATCTAAACACAAACATACTGAATAATGATTTCTAAACCATGAAACGCACCAACCTCTGTGTGTGTGTGTTTATATGTAAAGGGATGGAAATGCTCATTATTAGGGTTGTACTCTTACAGAAACAAATCAAAGGAAGGGTTAAATATTTTACATAAGGATCACGAGTGTCATACAATGAGAAATGGGAATGTATTATTTTCATACCGCAGCTCAGTTTGGAGTGAGATATTCCGTTCACGCCACACTGATCAACTTAATGATTACAATATTTTATTCATTTTTTTTTCTTGTGTATTTGGTACAAAATATCATGCATTTAAACCATTTATAGTAAAATTTTATGTCATTGAGCATTCCAGGGAATTATTTCCTGATCTCACCTACACTCCAGCACCAGGGTCATTCTTTAAAAAAAAAAAATAAATATGATTTAACAAAAACAAACAAAGCAGCCTGTCTACTTTCCCAGCGGGGGGAACGTTACGCAAAAGTTCTTACATCAGAGACTCTTTACAAAACTACCTGAGATGTTACTGTAGATGCAAATGTTGCATTCCTTTCTGACTATTTAAAATAAAAAAGTGAGAAAGTCCAAGTGAAAAATACAGAAAACAATAACAGGAAGAAAGTTACTGACAAAAGACTAATTTTAGAAATTTGACCTTGCTCAAGATCTTTTATCCTGTCTGGATCAATTCCAAAATATCAGTACAATCAAACAATATGAAAAATATCAGTACAGAAACAATATATTTCCATCGTTTAAAAATCTTCCACATACCATGGAACCTCGGATTGCGAGTAACATGGTTTACGAGTGTTCCACAAGACGAGCAAAGATTTTTAATAAATTTTGACTTGAGAAACGAGCAAGTCTTGGTTTAACAAGGTATCACTGTAAATGCATCTGATTTATTTAGGCTGGGGGAAAAAAATTATAAAACTGTAAAGTTGGTGTGTCTGTATATTGAAGATATTTCCATAAAATAATTAGTTGTGTCGCAAGATGAGTAATGGAGCACATCAAGATGGTTTTGGGTTTTTTTTTGTCTGTTTGTTTGTGCATGCATCACATTAAAAGTACTAAACGAATTTTAAATGGGTTTTCACCGGTGTATTTGGCCGAGCCTGAGGTAACATATAAGCTTGTGTTTCATCACAAATTGGCCCATGGTAAGATATGCTCCTTTGAAATTTATATGGAAAACGCCCTTATGTGTTTTAAATCTCACACCTTCATGCCGTGTACTTCACAGGAACACGTAAAAATTTTAATCCGGTCCAAAATTCGACAGTTGGCGCTGTACTTTTTTTTTTTTTTTTTTTTTAAACATGCGTTTAAAAAACGTGCACAAGTGTGCAATTAAGTTTCACACGAACGAAGAAGCTAGTAAACAAAAAGACACCCAACAACACGCTGACTAAATGCCTGCAAACAAACATCTCAGCTGATTCCTGTTAAACATAATTCCAGTTTATCTCATTTTACTACCATGCTGCCAAACCATACACGCACACACACAGACGCAACACAGCAACTGTATGCAATACGTCTCCAGACTTCACGTCAGTCCAAAACAAGGTCCTGTCGTCCCCCTGAACTAGTCACATGACATGTCTTTCACAATCACTTGTCTTATCTTGTGTTCAACAAAACAGTGTGCGCGCACAAAACACACACACCCATTCTGTAAGTAAAGATAACCCACTGGGTGTTGTTTCTCAAGCTTTGTGCATCACAGCGTACGTGAGCGTGCATCCCGCCTGGGTCCAGTACAGTATACATAGGGTTATAAAGCAGGGACTCGCTAATACACAGAAATAAGTCTTCACTTGCTAGCAAGATACGCGCTCTATTCAGTAAGTGTGTTTGTGTTTCAATGTTGTTTTGGCAGCACATTCGATAATAACTGCAGGAGACCCAAAATCACAATCAATCAACCTGTGGTACTATTATTATTATTATTATTATTATTATTATTATTATCCCCCCTCCCCCTCCCTCAACAGCACTCCTCTACCCTGCAATCACGCCTTGAAATCCTTTATATGTACCATCAGGTCAGATTCTGGCCCGGTCCTCAGAGGTAAATATGAACATCTGCAGCAAATCAACCATCAAAAATGCAAGCTTTAGAAACCACACTGCAATTAAACTTATTTATTTTTTTGATTAATCTCAAAATGTTCGGGCACAGACGAGGAAAAGTAAATAAATAATTTTAAAAAATGTTGTTTCCTTGTTTGCTAGTTCATACACACAGCCTAAAGGTCACCAACTGGTGGCCTGATGTCGAGGTCAGGGTGTGAACGGGGGAGAGCACTAGTCTCAGAAAACTTCTGTCTGTTTCTCTGTCTCTAGTCAGAATTTGTCATGGAGTAACACAAACCCGTATAGACAGAATGTAATGAAACTTTGGCAGTACTTGGATATTTCCTTGAAGTTAAAAAAAAAAAACTGCACCATAAACGCAATCAAAATGTCGAGTAAAAGTGAAGTTATGAGCCATTTTGTGCCGCATTATAAACCACAAGTTTTAACCGTGTATGCGTCAAACTGTCTTAAATCGACCGCCGGACAGAATTTAACGCAGTACTACTTAGATCTCTGCCTGAAGTTTAACCTGCACCATAAGTGAAATCAAAATGTTGAGTAAAAGTGATGTTATGAACAGTTATGTGTCGGATTTAATAATAATCTACTTTAAAATAAAATACTAATGCGCTACTTGCTCAATGTAAACAAAATAAGGTAGACAGAGAGTTCTGCCAAACAGACAGACAGATGTGTACGTGGGCTTCAACCTGAAATATTATCATCACATCTACATTAAAGCTCATCTGATTATTTTTAACTTTAACCTTTTAACTATTTCTACAAACTGTTTTCCTGTGTACTTCCACTAGTATATGAATAAACCGGTTTATCCATTAGCAAGTCTGGATTATCAAACGTGAACCAGTACAGCTTTGGTAGCGCAGACTCTCTCTCTCTCACACTCACGCACACACACGCGCACGCACGCGCACACACACACACACATCATTCACACACTCTGCAGTTTGCATTCAGAACTTGAGATTATTTTATGACCTTAGCTCTTTCATAATAAAGTGACACCAGGGTAAAAACAATCACTTCCAATTGCCTTAAAAACAGCCATAAACTTATCACACAGGGTTGAACATTAACGCGTACGCTCGGTCTCCGCACTGTTCACAGTCGTTAAGTGTTTACACAGAAATCTGACTGTACGAGTGTCACCTGAACGTGATAGACTGCCCTGAGTAAATCACCTCGCTAAACAGGGACAAACGTTAGCTCTGGGTGCTCCGCTAACACGTCACATGATCACAATCAACATTTACAAATACTCAAGTGTTACAAATGAGCATGGAAAAAAAATCACAAGACTACACATGAACTTAAAAGTGCTTAAATGCCCCACATTGTATGTATATGAATAAAAATATAAAAACTTATATAATGATATCTTACATAATATTTAAGAGACAAAGAACAATTGGCTCAGTTGTGATCATGTGACGCTCAGCAGACAAAGAGCATGCGTACTACTACAGTACTCGTATATCAAGATCTCGCTCGTTTAACAAGTTAAAATTTATTAAAAGTTTTTGCTCGTCTCGCAAAACTCAGAGAGTTACTCTCAATCCAATGTACCACTGACTGTGTGTGTGTGTGTGTGTGTGTGTGTGTGTGTGTGTGTGTGTGTGTGTGTGTAGTGTGCTATCCACATGAAGGATGAATGGCCAGGTTAGCATACATATCGTTTTTTTTTTTTTACCTTTATGCTATGTATAAAAAACGAAAGTGTGAACTGCTACAGAAAAAATAAAAATGTATTTCTGCAGGCAACAACATTTAAACTCCCCATAAATTTTTATTTATTTTTTAATGTATTTTACAAAACAGTGGGTTGAAAGTTTCTTTCGAATAAAACACTCAATATCTATTCTGTCCGGCGGTTGATTCATGAAATAAAAAGCCAAACTTAAATTATCCACCAGCAGCAAAAATAAATGAAAAACCTCGGCTGCTTCTGTGTGTATTTTATCGTGTGCACCAGAGCGCGCAGTAAGCCTACGTAACCTCAATCAAAAACGGCGATTGAAAAGCTTAATAAATGGCATCCAGGCCCGTGTCGCACTTCGGCGGTTGTGGCGCGCATTTTCAACGGCAAAAATTTTTACATTTTATTTTAATATATGTTACAAGATCACCTGATCTTCACATTTAGAATTACATTTAAAAAGAGACAAACAAACTAAAATAAAATAAATGTAATTTATTTAATCATTTTTTACTTCCCAAAGCCACGTGGCGTCGGAGCAGAGGGACGAAAGAAACTTGTGCTGACCCCTGGGCCAGGTCCTGTTTTTATGAATTTCGCTATAAGGGATATCAGTGAAGCTCTAACAACGGAGATAAGGTGAAACACAGGGTGTTGCATAAAGGCAAGGAAAAACAATCCCAGTGTTCATTAACTTGCAGATGTACTAGTTAACACACACTGTGTATATTTACGTATGTACAGTACGAGAAAAAAAAAAAAAAAAAAAAAAGGTTTGGACACAAGACTGGATATTTATTTAAAGCTATGAAATAACACACATGGCCTTATGTAATTAAGAAACAACAACAACGACCAAGTTTTATTTTGCACATTGCGTCGTCTCGCTTGTGACTGGACATGGTTTTCTACATTCCACTTCAATTAAATTTATTTTATTATTTGTACATAATGTGAAATTTAGAATTCTTTTTACAGCTAAAAGTTTTCTTCTATATTTTTATTAAAAATTATTTTTAAAAAGTCTCTTATTTCATTCTTATTGAAAGCTCTACTTTATTTTTTGTACAAGCATTTCACTTTGACAAATAAAATTTTAAATAGATTTTTGATCATCATCTTAAGAAACGAAGGTCAGCGGTTCTGTTCTGGGATTAGTTCTTTCAAGAACAGTATTGTGTTGAGTCCGTTTCCGTAAAACCCATCAAGCACGATGATGAAACTGGCGCTCATGACTCATAACTTGCCTCTTGAAGTTTGTTTAGAGTTACCAGCCTCAGGGAGCGGAAAAAAAATAAACACACACAAATTAACCTCCAAATGCACCTCAGATTAGAGGCATTATGAAGGCATTACAGAGCATAATACTGATAATACTAATACTGTACATTTAAATATTAACTGCTCAAGGGAGATTACTGCAGACTTCAGCATTGTTTTACAGCAACGTAGAGAGAAATAAACATCAGGGGAAGACCATGGAATTAGATGGGGTGTACAAACTTTTGACTGGTAATGTACAATTAATCATTTGTACATAAAATGAGAACTAACTTACACTTAGTTCTACCTTTTTAACACACGCACGCACGCACGCACGCACACACGCACGCACACACACAGACTTGCTTGTAACACCGAGGCGCTCACGTTAACGGACATGATTCCATATAAACTGTGCATACTTTTTTTATTATATTAATGATATATATATTTTAATATGCACATTTCTAGCTCCATTGATCTTATCTGGTGTGTGTCCAAGAATTGGGTGAAAGGAGACAAGTGAACCTGAGGGTGATCGGAGTTTGATGGTGGTGGTGCATCAGTAGCGTGCCATAAACTTGAAACGATCCCCCTCTCGCTCGCTGAGTATCTATAAGAACATGGTGTGTGTGTGTGTGTGTGTGTGTGTGTATGTGTGTGTGTGTGTGTATGTGTGTGTGTGTATGTGTGTGTATGTGTGTGTGTGTATGTGTGTGTATGTATGTATGTGTGTGTATGTATGTATGTGTGTGTATGTATGTATGTGTGTGTGTGTATGTATGTATGTGTGTGTATGTATGTATGTGTGTGTATGTGTATGTGTGTGTGTGTGTATGTATGTGTGTGTATGTGTGTGTATGTATGTGTGTGTATGTATGTGTTGTATGTTTGTGTATGTGTGTGTGTTTGTGTATGTGTGTGTGTGTATGTGTGTGTATGTGTGTGTATGTGTGTGTATGTGTGTATGTATGTGTGTGTGTGTGTGTGTATATGCGTGTGTATGTGTGTGTATGTATGTGTGTATGTGTGTGTATGTGTGTGTATGTGTGTGTGTGAGAAAGTCACGATGCTGAAACCTGCGTGTGGCTTTACATTAACCTTCTCTCTGCAGTCTGAGGAGGGGCGTGTGCCGTTTTACTTTTTAACATCTCAACATTTTTACTCACTAACCGAGTTCACAGAGACACAAATCACTCACGACATATCGGCCGCAACCAGACCTCTAACTCGACAGATTACACGGAAATAGAATTATTTCTTTGGCTCAACACCAACTAAATAATTTATATTTTGCGCGACTTTTCTTGGTCTGGAAAACATGATTTAAAAAATGTAATAATTTTTCCCCCTATATCTTGATGAACATGAGATGATTTATTTATTTATTTATTTAAATGATGGTAATTAAATATAATTTCCCCAGGATTTTCTACCAAAAATTATCGATTAATCGGATAAAATTTACTTTTGCTTAATTAAACAGCAATTTAAAATATATAAGAGAATCAAAGATTCATTGTTTTTTTTTATTTTTTTTAGAAAAATCCACTTTTATTTTTTAAATGCATACAGCATTTTATCAATGTCATTATTGTCATTATTCACAATACAAGGAGTAGATTAAAGTTGACTGAAATGAATTAAGTGCATTACAGTGCCATACATTCTTATTTTAAAGCATTTTCTAAGATCCAAAAACAAAAAAAATAATAAATAAATATTTCAAATGACTAAGTATCAAAAAATTAGGGCACACTTTTTTTTTATTTTTATACATTTTTAATCACTCCTTTCCATTTTGCAGCCCGCAACAGAACGCTCCCTCCAATCAATACACAGCTAACTGTTTGCGTCTCCTTCCGCCAAACAAATAATTGCGCAAAAACAAACACAAGCTTTTAAAATTTATTAAAAGAAGCTTCGAGGCAGAAGATTTTGCCTCGATCATTTTTTGCAATCGAATTCCTCGAGGACTCGCTTCAGCCCTAATTGATACCAAAGTAAACAACAGCGCATACTAAAGAAAACTCGCCTGTATGAGTTACAGTACATATGGGTACAGGGGTAACATCAGTATTTTACATTACTGTACTGCTGTGTCTCCCGCAGTGATAGACTGTACAGTATACAGATTTACCTTTACATTCTTTTTATAAATTTAAGGGTAATGCATTAAGATATTTGTTTTGGGTGGGTTGGGGGGGGGGGGGGGGGATCTATTGAGTCTTGAATTGTGATTCTGTGGTGATTCACGTATCGACACACCGACTCCAAATATGCATGCTTTAAAAACTATTTTTACGTTTATAACAAAGAATCTGGTTTTCAATTTGGCTGGGCGTGATCAGCAGATCAGACTCTGATATAAACAATTCTGTAGCAGATGCAGAAGCTTTAGAGCAGGGGTCTCAAACTCAGTTCCTGAAGGGCTGCAGCCCCACAGAGTTTTGTTCCAACCATAATTAAAAACACCTGATCCAACTAAACAAGTCATTAAGGCTTAATTGAAAACTACTGTACATGGTATGTATGTTGGAGCAGGGTTGGAACAAAACTCTGTGGGGCTGCGGCCCTCCAGGAACTGAGTTTGAGACCCCTGCTTTAGAGTGACACAACAAACGCATTTTTAAGCCATTGCAGTTACTGATGCATTAAAATTAATAAATAAAAAAGGAACAAATTCTATAAAAATATCTGCCAAAATTTTTTTTAAAATTCAAATAAAATGAAATAAATAAAAAAATCCGCGAACATCCGCTAGTCTTGGTGGAACGCGCCCGACTGCGGTGGATGAATATTCAAATCAACGCAGACGCATGAGACAACAAATGCTTGTTGTTCATGTTATCAAAACAAAAACAAAAAAAAATTTTAATGAAAAAGTGCCAGCATGGGTATTATAGACCGCACACACCGAGTGCACGTGGTCCAGGACGCTGCGTATCATTTTTCACATCGTCAGCGCTACAAAGCACACGTTTGTACTGAAAGCATTCGATCACGTCCCTTTTCCAGGAACTATAGATATAACAGATTTCCTCACACATCACCATGGTATCAGAACAAGGACAGTGGTGTTTCACAACCAATCAGAAATGTTGGACAGAATAAAAGTATAAATTTAACATCTTTAGGTTTGATTTATTGAATCCAAGAAGCTGTAATTTGTGAAAATTTTGTGAAAAACCTTTTAAGCATCACGTACCAGTTTTATGTAAGACAGGTTTCCACGTACCGGAATGTTGATTAATTTATACAACATGGCATAAACACAATCCCTGTGAGTCCTGAGCTTGTTTCCCCTTGTTGACAAGACGTTCACATCTAAAAGGTGAAGGGGGACACCCGAGGTTTATTCCTCAAGTCCAGTCCGGTCCGTAATTATCCAGACAACTTCGTCTCACAGAGATCGTTTGGTGGGAACAGAAGCAGGGTTTGGTTTTTGTGGAGATTTCAGGACATTGCGTCTTGATTTTAATTTATAAAGTGTTGAAGCTTCTCAAACATACTTTAAAGGCTGCATTTATTATACGGAGCAGGCTGGGAGTGTGTGTGAATGTCGCGGTGTGCAGACGGAAGCAAACCTGATACTTTTTCACAATAAAAACACTCTGCAGACTCTGATAGTCAATAAAATGGAAATAAAAGCAAATATATATTTTTTCATTCTTTCTGTGCGGCCCGGTGGTTAGGGACGGCCGCTGTACCGCTCCATTAAAAACCAAGAAGGGGTGAGATCTGGAGTTCTTGGAGGCCTTTCGTGAGGCAAAGGCGAAGGAGCGAAGACGTAGAACCAATTGACGCCGAGAGCAGCACGGTGACGAGACTCTCATCCGCAGTAAAACATTCGAAAGGTGGACGTGGTTTAAAGAAGGCCGTACGTCAAGTGGCCCGGAGTCGATCCCGTGTTCGAGACCTGAAAATCGACGTTGAAGAAGAGACGCATCTGTCTGTGTTACGGGAACCCGGCACGGAGTTCCCATCCAAGCCATTTCCACATTAAAGGAGCTCCTGGGAGGCTAGGGTTTCAGACGTTATATATATAATTTTTTTTTTTTTTTTTTTATATCACAACGGCGTTGTTATTCTGCACAATCTGAAAAGTCCTGGTTTGACTTGAACTCGACCACAGAGAAGGTAGAGAAGAGAGAAGGATCCAGCCTCGCCGAGCGAGATGATTATACAGACACAGCCGCAGTAACCTGGAGGTGAAATGTGTGTCATTTGACGACCAAAAATAATCCTGCTGATACGGACGCAAATGAATGAACGGAGCCCTCCTATCAGAGTAAACAAGATTTATTAAAAAAAAAAAAAAAGAAAGAAAAAAAAGGCATACAACAACAAACGCAACAAATTCCCCCCTTCAAGCTGCTGAGTGATCCTGGATATCAGATACAGTCTCAGGATTCTTACGTGCCACGAGCACGTCTCGCAAAAATGAACAAGGGCAAGTCTCTACACGACGCAACACCGCAGGAAGGAGAGATCACAAAGTAAGAACGACACGGTTCTGTCCAAGCAGATACCGAGGGAGTGATTCAGTATCTCGGGGTGAAGGCGAATATCAGGTTCTAAGATCAGTTCCTGCACTTTGGGTTTTTTAAGGGTTTTCCCTGTGTTTCATTTAAGGGAGGTCTGTTAATCAGGCAAATCATTAAATCAGGTGACACACACTACAATGTGCAGGGTAAGGGGTGTGTGGGTCCACCGGGACAGGAGATGACAGGAGACCACTGTTCTAGATATACAGTTTCTCAAACAAGGATTTTTTTTGTTCTTCTTGTTTTTTCTCCCAGCATCCGGGACTTTCTGGAGGTCTAAACAGTTTCTGAAACTATGTAATAATATACAGTACGTCAACGTACTGGTTTTGTCCGCTTTAGACGCGTGCGCCCTTTCTGGTACAAGCCGGGTGGCACTGAAGCAGGGTGCTTGGGCCCGCTCATCGCTGCTTGCACCAATACATGTTTTATGTATTTTGTTAAAATAGACATAATTATACAAAAATAATCATACAGCACTTAATATGGATATAAACCGAACAGGAGAGAGAACATACATAGTATCTAGTGTGAAGGAACAGATGAGAAGGAGACGCGTGATGGTGAGGAGGAAACAATCTGCTTTCCATAACTACACTGGGTCACTCACTTTCTCCCTTTTTTTTTTTTTTGTATCTCTATGTCTCTGATTTGAAAGTGGTAGCCGTTTTCACAAAAAATCTATCTAGAGAGATTTGTTGTTTTTGTTTTGTATTTTCTCCTGCGCTGCACAATTATCCTAAAGCAAGACGGCGGGTTATCGTTCATAAGGTTTAGCAAAATGTCTTGGACGTCACTCCAGTTTGCAGAAAATTCTTTTGACATGTGAGTGGAATCGACACCGGACGATTCGGCTGATTGCGGCGGCTCGGATTGGCGGTTTTTAGCCGAATTTGTGTCTTTGGAAGTTCCACTGTATATATGTATAAAAATTTAAACTGGTGGGATTTCTTCACTTTTCTTCATCATCATCTGCAGCTTTGATCATAAGACTGTTACTCAGGCCGTTGCGTAATGATCTTTGGATAGTCCATATATTTTGTCACACTTGCACAATGACAAACCTGACCTTCCTCATTAAATCTGCATCAACAGCGACACTGCAGAATTTCACCGACTTTCACGTGATGCTCAGAAACAGTTCAGCATCTATACACAAACACTAACACACTACACACACGCAACGAGTCTGAACAGCGTATTAGATTTGAGAATCTCCACTACGAGGGTCTTTAAGTTAAGCATCTCTCTCTCTTTGGGTTAAGGTTGTGTTTCACAGGTCAGAAGGTCTTGAGGTCAAATCCTTGGTATGTCAGACAGCTACTGCTAGGATCCTGAACTTTAAAACTATTCTCTTCATGTGTTTAGTAAGCTATTAGTCCTACATCTTTAAAAATACAATCGTTATGAATAAACCTGAGCTCGGGAGTGACGGCCAAACTTGTAATAACTCTGTGAGGGTTATTCTGAGGGAAAGGTTTTTAGCTTAAACGTCAATTCAGTTAACAATTCCAACAGCTACTCGGTTTGTGAGCAGCCATTAAACACAAGAGAAGAAGAAAAAACTTCCGTTAACACCTAATATTATTATTATTTTGGAAAAAAGTGTTAAGAGTGACGCTCTCATGTGCCGTCCTTCTTTATCAGCTTTGGCTGCGTAAGTCAAGTTAGATTTCTCATTAATATGACGATTAACAAGACTGTAATACAAGACTACTTTGCCTTTGCGAAACATTATTACCGTTATCGCTTTTGTTTCTTACTTTTAAAACAGCACTAGTCAATAACAACATGATCTCAGACTGGAACACAACGGCCATCTTCTCACAGGAATAAAACACACCAATAACTACCGGAACGCAGCACCACCATCACTAAACAAATCCACTATAAACACACCAAATGTGTGCGCAAGGTTGGAGCTTGTCCTTAGTCAGCTCTGTAAAAACACCAAAAACAAGCGCTGAAATGAGGTGGACCTCCAGTTATACACTTTACACCAAGCGTAGATCTGTGACAGCGCATCTGAAACGCGGTTTTTATTCCATCTGCTAAGTGGCTGCGTACCGCACCAGGACGACCGCGAGGATCTGTGGCTCTGTGTTTTACTTGTTAGAAATCAATTAATTCCCTGGTGAAGATCATTAACGTCTGACGTGGATGTTCAAAAGGAAAGCGCACTCTCATCGTTCTGCTTACAGAAACACATTAGAAATTTAAAAAATATATTTTAAATAGGCTAGGAGTGTATCTTTAGGAGAACAATGTTTAGGAGAAAATTTTTTCTTTAGGAAAACATGCTTCAGATCACCTGATGCCAACAGAGTGACAGCTTTCAGTGACCGTGACGCGACTGGAACGTGATGCAGACACTCCTGGTTGAAAATAAGGGTTTAAAGGAGCAGTAGGTAAAATTAGGATGATTCAGTGAATTAAGGGAGCATCAGCGGCTCAGTGCAGGGTTTCACGCCTGCCATGAGGAAGGTATGGTGGACAAGAAACCCGGAAATAAAATAAAAATTCTAAATGGAAATAAAACTAAAATTTCAAACCAAAACAAAACCGAAAAAACTAAACAAAAAACGAAAACAAGATAAATCCGAAAACAAGATAAATTCTAAAAGAAAATAAAACTGAAAATAAAATTTCAAAACCAAAACAAAATTTCAAAACCAAAACAAAACCGAAAACGAGATAAAACCGAAAACAAAGTTTGTGAATGAAATTCTTACCACTGATTGGATGAGACATCTGTCACTCAAGACCAGCAGAAAGAAATTAATTTGCCAACTATACCTACATTTTCCGTTTTGTCTGAATTGTCGCTGGTATTTTCTGATTTGTTTTTTTTTTTTTCAATTTTATTTTGTTTTTCAAACCAACAATGACTAGAATTTTTACTTTTTAATCACCCTGGGATCTTCAGTGGCTCGTGCAGCACAGCGTATATAAAATTAATGACTGACAGAACGTGCAGCTAAACACAAACAAACAGGCATTCTGCACCAGAACTACATTTCCCAAATAAGTTTTCTAACTGACTTCTGATCTTCAAGGTAATTAATATCACCTCATCAATAAATAAATCAATAAATAAATAACCTATGCAGTGATACTTTATGTGTGTCCTGTGTATTTCTTGCATACATTAGTAAAAAAACAAAACAACAACAAAAAAAAAGTTCCATTTACGTGCGTCCTCTCCCCACACTCCCACAAGAACTAAAGTAAAGCTGGGAGTTAAACAACGTAACCACAATTTTTGATCTTCAGAGGTCGATGTGTTGACTTATAACCACAACAGTGTCATTTTATGAAGATGAAATGAAATAGGATTTTTGATCGGTCAATCGGCCAATGAAATCGCTCCGTAACAAAGGATTCGTTTTCGTTTACTTCCTCAGTTACCATCACGCCACCAAAAAACCTGACACAAATCAGCAAACAATCACCTCAATTTTTTTTGTGAATAAACTGATGAAAAAATTCTTTGGAAGCATTTTTATATTGATTCCATTGACTGAAACTCTCCTTGAAAACTTTATTAGGACCCATGTTGCCATGTCTTCACTAAATCTTGCACAAAATGCAAAAAATATGACTTGGGGGGGGGGGGGAATTAAAATTAACTTCACTTCAAAAATTCGCTTTGCACTGACTTAAACAAGATTTGAGCAGCTCCCGGATGTACGCACAACTTAGCCGGCGTTCGGTTCGATTGTATTTACAGAAATTTTTCTTGCAAAATTTCAATTCTTCAGACAAAAATACAGCATACGGGGAGAACTGCGTTTGGTCTCTCTACAACTCACTGCCTGTTTTCAGTAGTCATGAATATCAATATACAATCATTCACTGGTAATTAATACAGACGAAAGTCCAGTCAGGAAATGTCGATTCATCTTCTATAACTGCAGCAATTATTGTGTGATTCATTGTTTTAAGAAAAATAAATCCCATCCTTTAAAAGTATGTGCACCCCTTAGGCCCATAACGTTTTGATCTGAAAAATCATCACTGACCCCTTGCACCTTTAAAGCGACCCAAACCGAAGTCTTACCTCCACGCTTTCTCTGGCCCCGTCCTCGGCCGGACGACCCTCTGGACTCTGCGCGCTCTCTCCCCACACATCCTCCCATGGTGCTCAGAGGAACAGCAGCCACATCGCCGTCTGGTCACAACTTAAAACCTTTAGATATCTCTGAGCAGGACTCGCTTGATTTCTGGCGCATGTAGCGTAAGCGGACAGGGAGCAGCAGGATGACTTCTTCACCTGGCACAGAGCATCGGAGCGGGTAGGGGTGTCGACTAGTTGACGAGATCAGCTTTAAAGGGCCGTGTAGGAGTCGATTCCTTTCCTCTCAGCTGTATAGGGAAGTGGAAATCAGACGGGTGGATCTGTCTTGCTTTTTTTTTTTAAAAATAAGTGGAGTGGGTCGTGTCGAAGGGTTTGGTCTCGTGCCGGGTTTCCTTGGGAACAGCAGGACACGGCTCGACTAGCATCAGCGTCTCAGGGTGATCGAAAACGTTACTAAATAATCAGGTTACTAAAACTGGCCTACCTTCCTGGAGGGAGACTATTTTAGTCGATGTTGGTTTCAGTTTCTTGAGTTGTATCACGCGACACCCCTCGTTTTTAGCTGACTATTGGAGTGAGTTTAGATAAGTTACCAACACCAACTAACTAACTAACTAACTAACTAACTAACCAGCTCAACAAGTAAACAAAGCAATAGGGTTTAAAAATTTTCTATAACTTAACACTTCCTGAGGAAACACGACTATCATTCAATAAACATAACAGTTAGTTGGTTAGTGAGTGAGTGAGTAGGTTAGCGACACTAACTAACCAGCTAACCAACTAACTAAATAAACAAAGCAATGGGATTGTAATTTTTTTCTGTAACTTAACACTTCCTGACGAAACACGACCACGATAGATATTAATCGATAAACATAACAGTTAGTTAGTTAGTTAGTCATTTAGTTAGCTAGCTCGTTAGTTAGTTAGTTCACCAACTCCACTTGCGTGCGCGAGACCTCAGGCGACTTATTTCTGGCTGGAAAACAAGCTCGTTTTATAGCTAAACCTGTCCGTCTCTAAGCACCCAGTCACAGTTTACTAAGTACGCTACATCGTACAGACTCCAGATTAACTTGTTAATTTGCAGGGGAAAAAACCGATATAAAGACGAACGCTAGCTCTTCCCGTTATTAACTCGTCCGAACTCGACCAGGTTCAGCTGCTCTGTACCAGCCTTGTGCGCATGCGCGTTTTCGATCGCAGACACACTACGTCACACGGGAAAACGATCAGCGATTGGTCGAACTCCCTCTTTCGTTTTTTTGTTTTGTTTTTGCTTTTACATTTTTAAATTAAATAAATTTCATAAACTCGAATGTAGAAATTACTATGGAATTTTCAGTGTATTTTTTCATTTTTCATAATCGTCTAAAATGATCATGTAATTTATTCCCGCGAAACACCATGTGCGCATGCGCACAGGGAGATGTTTGAAGTTGTTCGCCATGGCTGTTCATCTGTTAGCTCTGGTGGAGGAATTTGTGTCTGGACAAGACGACAGTTCGGCTGCAAACATCGCGACAGGTATGTTAATCAGTCTCTGATTCATATGCCATACATATACTGTGGGTATGAACGAACAGGATGTGTGTGCACTCCATAACTTGCTACTTAAACCTGCACTGTTTGCTCCACACGTATTCCGGCTACATCCCGCCCCCTTTGAACTCTGATTGGTTAAGAATACCAGCCGCTGAGGTTTAATTAGTCGGATGCTTCTTTAGTTCAGAAATTGTCCAATCACAGCAGTGGGGCCGGATTAGAGGAATACGGGTAGGGGAAAAGCAGTCACCGTGTGTAGCGTGATAAGAATGCTGCTAGCTGTGTGACCACATCCTGTACGTGTGTATGTGCAGCAGAAGCAGAAAGTGCTGGTGTAAAAACTGGTCCAAACCGAGCTAAGTTAGTGATGTCATATTTACTACATATGGAGGATTTAAAGGCTGTGAGGGCATACAGAATAAAAAGTTGTGCAGTGTAAATGTCTCTGTCCTGCACTCTGTCCACTGGACTGCATGAAGTTAGGATTCTGTTCATTTGTCTAAACTAATATTCATCTTTTTTAAAGGTGTCAAGGCTGAACAGTTCTCCATACTTGAGCTGGTTGAGGCGCTAGGGTAATGTATTACACACACACATCGTTATACAAGGGAGTATTAAAACGTTTTTAAAATTCGCATCCCACAAATGTCCTCTGTCTTAAAATCTGGTAATAGAATTTGCTATTGACGTCGAATTCTCGATGTACAGTGCCGCAAAGGTAAAAAAAAAAAGACAATGAGCATGCGCTCGGTCGAGCCGTGGACCGTCCACTGTCTTCGTGATGACTGTTGCTAAGGCTCACCATCGTCGTACCCGGTGAGACGAAGCAACCTCGATCCTCGTCGTGAAGGACCGGTCTTCCACAGCACTCTGATGGAGTTCTTGGCAGACTTCAAGGTGATGATGGGGACGAGCTTGGTCACCACAACATGGCACATGTTCAAATCCCAACATGAGGATTGCCTGGGCTGTTCCGTATGACGCGCGGACAATGGCAGTAATGGCAGGGATTATTCTCAGATGATCGTTGCCGGTTGGTTTCGACATTTTCAGCGATCGAGTTTAAGGGTGAAAGACATGAAGACATCTCAAGCCGAATCATGGCGAATGTCTCTGTGCCAGGTTTGCCCAGTTTTGCACAGAATCTGCCTGTCCACGATGAAATTGCAGACATGATAATGCACATGGTCAGGACGTACGCAGGATGTACACAGGACGATGTCTTTTGGCACTTTTTTAAAATGAAAATTGCATACATATGCCAGTAGACAGCACATAGGGATTAGCGTTGTGGCTTTGCACCTCCAGGGTCGAGGGTTTGATTCCCGCCTCTGGGTTTGTGTGCATGGAGTTGGTTGGTGGGTTTCCTCCAGACACTGCAGTTTCCTCCCACAGTCCAAAGGGCGTTCCCAAATTGCCCTTAGTGTGTGTGTTCGTATGTGCACAGCATAGTTTGGTGATCTCCCTTACAAGAATCGGGAACAAGAACTGTGAATGTAGTGAGATGAAACATCAAGCTTTACAGTGGATATTAAGATCTACACTTCCGTGATAAACTGCAGGTTTTTATTAGGTAAAAACAATGAAAATAAGGTAAATCCCAGACTAACAGCAGGATCCTAGGGTTTGCAGTTGACACCACAGTCATCGGTCTGATCACCGGAGGAGAGGGAACGTCTCACGGAAGAGAGCTGGTGGGACTGATGGTGTCAGAAGAGAAGTCTCTCCTTAAATCAAGATAAGACCAAGGAGATGATTATTGATCCTAGAAGAAGGAGAAAGGACCCAATTTACATCGGTGGGACTGAGGTGGAGAGGGTAAAAACTTTTACATTCCTTGGAATTAATCCTCAGCGAGGACCTCACATGGTGCAACACTCAACAGCTCCTGAGGAAATCCCTGCAACATCTGTTCTGTACTCCTTAAGAAGGTTGAAGAAATCTGGCGAGGCATCAACCGAAATCCTCCGAGACTTCTACATTAGTGATGTTCAGTCGAAAGTGTAATCACCAGCACAATTACAGTGTGGTCTGGGAATCGCACCGCTCAGGAAAGGAAAGTTCTCCAGCGGGTGATTAAAACCGCGCAGTCCATCTGTGGAGTAGCTCAGGACATTTATCACAACACCAGGGTTCTCAAGAGGGCTCATCACATTATAAAGGGCAGCAAACACTCGCAAAACAGTCTGTTCACGCTTCTGCCGTCTGGAAGGCGAAACAGGAGTGTGAAGTCACGAACAATAAATTCACATAACAATTTCATGAATTCACATGAAGGCACATGACAATAAATTCAAAATCCAAGTAAAAAAAACTATTGGAAACATTCAGTGGGAATAAAGTTTGAATACCTCTTAACTAATCCCTTTCTGCACATTTTGGCAGTTTTACTAAAAAAAAAAGTTATTTTAAAAACGTTTGCACACCAGTTACTTTAACTAATACACTCTGTCCTTTTAAAAAAGACTCTAAGTACGTCTTTGGCAGTTTTACTCCGCTCCTTCTGAAAAAAGAAATGACTCCAGCTTGATCATATCGTTAAGCAATCTGTTCTGCACAACCCTCTTCCTGTCGTTCCACAGATTTCTGACAGGGCTGTTGCAAAACTCTTATTCTAAAGCGGTTCCTTTGTTGATTTAAAATTGTGCTTTGCGTTTTTTTAGCTTGAAATATATTTTCATATTCGGCTGTCTAATCGAGTCTTGCAGGTTTTGTCCTGAAATACATTGATATCCGTGATTTTTGTCCAATTTGACTAGATCCCCGATTTCAGCTGAAGACCCTGAAGCAGATCCTTAGCACGATGCTGCCACCACCATGCTTCACCCTGGGCACAAAATATATCTTTAAGAAATATACCAGAAACATTTTATCTTGGTCTGATTGGATCATAACGACATATTTATAAGTCATTTCGTTTTTTTTTTCTCTTCTAAATGGTTGCCGTGAGAGAGGACAAATGTCTTTGAACATGACTGCAGGAAATGCAAGTTGAATAAAATAAGGTCAGAGTGCAGCGCTTTAGTTTCAGTAAAACAAGCAAACGGTAAAAAAAAAAAATCAGACCGTTAACCACACTGTACGGATGCAGCATATTACAACTGTATAAAAGAAGAAGTGTTATTATTCTGCACGGAACCTGACAGACTGTTTTATTCCCCCTTAGGGTAAGTTTAACAAGCTCTCAGACTCAGACCCGTGGCCGAGGGGTGCAGCTCCTCTCTCAGGTCCTGCAGGAATGTTACTGCGGCCTTTCAGAGAGCGAAGGTAAGCCTGAGTCACTCTCTCTCTCTCTCTCACACACACACACACACACACACACACACACACACACACACACACACAGAGTACACAAACACACTGCACTGCATCCTGCTCCAGCTTGTCCAGCTCCAATGAGCCTGAAAACATGGTGTTGTAAGCTGGTATCCATTAGTAGTAGTACGTTCTGAGGTCTTTAAATGTAACATTAAATGGGCAGTTCGTGTTTTTCAGTTTTCAGTTTAGTTCAAGTTCTTTTCTTAAATCAAAATCGAGGTGCTTATGAATACATTACAATCGCTCTGGGTAGTTAGAAGATTTCCAGCTTTGCAGAAATTAAATACTAAGTACCAGCTCACTGCCTCCACATCCCATTCAAAGTGGAAAGCATTCAAGACCGTTGCCAGTCTTCCCAAGAGTGGACGTCCTAGCACATTCACCCCAAGATCACACGGTACAATGCTCTGAGAAATACAAAAAAAAAAAAATGGCTACATCTCACTGAGCATGTTCAATGCTAACAGCACAATTAGAAGAAGACTGAAAAAGTACGGTTTGTTTGGGCGGGTCGCCAGGAGAACGCTGCTTCTGTCTTAAAAGAACATTTGAAGCACAACTGAGGTTTGTGAAACTGCGTCTGAACAAACTGTAAGGCAGATGATGCCCAGCACCATGTTTAGAGAAAACCAATCATCTCAGCAGAAACACCTCATACACACTGTCGAGCACGGTGGTGTAGAGGTGATGATTCAGATGATGCAGCCACAGGACCTGTCCACTGTGCAGTCATTGAGTCGACCATGAACTCCTCCGAATACCAGAGTATTCTAGAGACAAACATGAGGCCAACAACTAAAGCTTTGACGAAATTCAGCACACCAGTAAATCTACATCAGACTGGCTGAAACATAAAATAATCAAGGATTTGAAATGGTCTAGTCAAAGTCCAGACCTCACCCCAACTGTAATACTGTGGCAGGACCCTAAGAGAACTGTGTATCATCGAATGGCCAAAAGCCTCAATGAACTGAAGCAACGTTGTAAAGAAGACTGAACCGAAATAATGTGAGAGACGGGCAGTCATACAGGAAATTAGTACTTCAACTTATTGCTGCTAAAGATGGATTTACAGGCTACTGAATCATGGGGGTACTTGGTATTGACCACACACTGGCTTCATTTTTAAAAGTTAAATAAATAATGGCTCAGTGAAAAAATAAGTTGTCTTGGCTTAATACCGAGATGTGCTACGATCAAATTATTTTAATTATGTTTTTACATAAAAAAAAAACCTGAAAATGAAAAGAGTGACTTTTACCTGGTAGGATTATAAAATTAGCTCGGCACAATATGAATTTGAAGTAATTTGTGTACATTGGCAAATACAGTAATTATTAGTAGTTTACTCTGTCCTGAAAAGAAGACTTTTGTGATTGATTGATTAATTAATTTCTAAACTTTCTCTGCAGTGAAGGTCCTGGTCACGTTCTACGAGAACAGGCTAAAAGATCACTATGCGATCACACCACATGTTCTCCATGGACTCACAGCTCTGGTAAGCCCAGGAACGGAACCGGTACCGGAGTCGATCTGTTTACTTTAAATAATTGATTGATTTTAGATCGATAGTAATTGTCACATTAGCAAAAAAAAAATGCAGGTGAGTGGTTTAGTAAGTTTAAATGTAAGGATTATTGGAGAGCTACATTTACGTATTGGATCAATACCTTTTTTATTTCTTTTTCTGCAATGTGATCCAGTTGTACTTGGCCTCATTTGTAAAACTATAAGCTGTGAATGATGTCACTCTTGCAGGCGAAGTGCACAGTGCTGCCTCCTGGTTCAGCAGTATCGATCCTGAAAGCCCTCTTCCAGGATGTGCATGTCCAGGTGAGTGCTATGGATAGAAATCTCTGCGTTAAAGTGTTTCAGTTACATAAACTTGTAACGTAATACCCTAACGTAGCGTTTTTTTTTTGTGTCAGTCCTTGATGTTGACCGAGCGGTCCTACGCCTACAAGATACTCATCAGCCTGATGGACTCCAGAGAAAACGGTAAGGACGATGGTGGGTGTGTTGGTCTCCGCGGTTGTACCAGTGCCAGCAGGTTATTCAACACATTGCTGTTCTTTAACATACGTTATAATGTCGTCGGTCAGTCTTATGATGTAACCTCAAGATACAAAGATGAGAAGCTGCTGAGACTCCATATGGTTATACCTGCTCTAAAACAATACGTACTGATCTTTTCACAGAAGGTTAACTATTGTACTGTAACTATAAGGGGTAGCTCAGTGGTTAAGGCATTGGAAGGTCCCAGGTTCAAATCCCACCACCACCAAGTTGCTACTCTTGGGCCCTTGAGCAAGGCCCTTAACGCTGAACTGCTCAGATGTATAATGAGATAAAAATGTAAGTCACTCTGAATAAAGTCATCTGCCAAATTTTTTTTGTAAAAAAAAAATATATATACAGTGGAACCTTGGATTACGAGTTACGTGGTTTACGAGTGTTCCGCAAACCGAGCAAAGATTTGAAAAAAATTTTTAATTGGAAACCGAGCAAGTATTACCCTGTTCACACTGAGCTTGGCGAGAGCGTTACAGTTCGCTCTCGCCGCCCTGCCGCCGACGCCTGTTGCCGCTCTTCGCCGCTGTTGGCCGCTCTGACGTAGACCGAATGCCTTTCTTGTATTTAAAGGGGCCGCAAAGTAATCAAGCTTGTTGATCTTATGGAGACTGACCAAAATGTGGAAGATAACAAGAAATTGATTCATAGAAAGAACTGTGTTTGTAGAAATAAACAAATTATAAGCCATTCGTATGGTGTGGCTTCTGTTCATTGTGAATTGCTAGTTTAATTTAATATATATATTTTTTATTATATTATTTTTCTTATTATTATAACATTAGAATCACTTACTAGACTTTGTCTTTAACTAAAATAACATTAATAATTAATAAACACCCGCTATCGCAATAATCAACCTCTCCTCCATTTTACTTGGGAACTAATGTCACCGGAACAAAAGTTACAGGACTGCATCCCGCGGAATCCTCTCAAGCGGAGGACCTCCATTATAATTGGTTGCCTATCAACCGCGTCATAGCTCATTACCCTAAAGTTGAGCTGATTTCAACTCTCTTCGCTGCCCCTCGCCGCCGGCTCCCATTGAAAATGAATGACTTCCGGCGTCTTTGACGCTCTCGCCGCGTTCGGTGTGAACGCAAGGTTAGTTTACGAGCGCCGAATATCATGCATCATGCATGCGACTCTTATTTTGACGAAACGTATCTGTTAAAACGGTGTTTCCGCTGTGTTTGTGTGTCCGTTTGTTGTGAAACTTAAAAAGTGATTCCGTTAGTATGCGCTCACGCCAGTCTCAGAAAGATTTCTTTTTTTCCTGTTAAAACGGTGTGTGCGCACAGGCGCCGTGTGTGTGTGTTTGTTGTGAAACTTAAATAGCGAGGTGGGGAGAGGGAGGAGGATTGTTACTGTGTAAAACGAGTCGAGGGAAGGGGCTAATTACACACACACACACACGGCGCCTGTGCGCACCAACGGAAACACTTATCTGTCGGGATTTATTTGTACTTTTTTTTTAAGTGCAGAATAATTTGTTTTATTTAAATTTTATAGATTGTATTAATTATTTTTATGTATTTCATTTTTGGGGCTGTGGAACGAATAATTTAAGTTTTCATTATTTTTTTTGGGAAAATGATGATTTGGTTTACGAGTGTTTTGGAACACGAGCCCACTTCTGGAACGAATTATGCTCGTAATTCAAGGTTCCACTGTATATATCTTCATTTTTTTTGTTTGTTTGTTTTCACAAATGCCTAAATGTAATGTAATTTACCTGTCAAAAGTTTGGACACCAATTTGGATTTATTGTTCTACATTCTAAAATGATACTCCAAACTATGAAATAGGGTTGAAACACACCATTGAATTATGTAATTGCGTAACAACAACAAAAACAGTCAGTTGTTATTTTAAGATCTCAGCTGTTTCTGGAACAGTTCTTGCAAGAACAGTATTGTGTTAAGTGCGTTTGCAAAACCTATCAAGCCCCATGATGAAACTGTCTCTCGTCTGTGTCTAGACTTTTGACTGGTAGCGTACGCATGTATAAAATAATGTGCTTTTCTTTTATTTACCAATAATTATACAGTATATAATACATTTGTAACTTGTGGGATGAGACAAATGTCCAGCTGTAGTAAAATTTTACTACTGAACTTTGCGGTCTAACCACACCCACAATTCTTGCCAGGCTACAGTACGTTACAAAACCCCCATGCTGGATTATTCTTCTGTAACAGCTCAACACTTTTTTTTCTTTTCTTTTAAGAATTATCTATATTAAAGGTCCCATATTTCACGATTTATAAAAAAAATAATAAAAGTTACAACTGACCTCATTAATATGACTAAAAGGTGAATTTGGCGGAATAGATGCTCTTTAAATGCTGCACAATTACACTTTTCAGTCTGCTTCAAACGTTTTGAGGTTATAACTGCATTATTTTATGTCATGTTCTCTTATGTCGTTTTATTCTGGAATATGGATAATAATAAAAAACTGTGCTACAAGTAATCTCCTTTATAATAATAAACGATAAAGGGTGACATGATGGAAACCTTCAGGGTCAGGGATTAAGATCTTGCCTCTGGTCTGTATGTGGGGTGTCTGCATGTTCACTCCATTCCAGGACGAGGAACCAATCCATCATAGGTCACATTATATTTATTTATACACGCTCTTTCACATACTACGGGCAATTTGGGAACGCCAGTTTGCCTGACCTGCATGTCTTTGGATTGTGGAAGAAAACCCGTGAGGCACCTGGAGGAAACCCGCCAAGCACGAGGAGAACATGCAAACTCCATGCACACAGACCTGAGGCGGGAATCGAACCCCGACCCTGGAGGTGCGAGGCGACAGTGCTAACCACTATGCCTAAATGATATTGATAATGGATGGATGTACAGTATATTAAACTGAATTCTATCTATTTAACTAATTCTATATATTTATTATGGGATGTTTAATACAGTGAACTGAAAGGGTTAAGGATGTTGAAATATAAAAGCCCGAGTTCAAGTGGCCCCTGAGAGGGTGAATGTTTGGGCTACATGAACATTTAATCAGAGTTACAGTATTCACGAATGATGCTCTAATATTGTTCCACACTCTAACGCTCACATGGTCTGCCTGATGTCTCTCCAATGTCCTGAACTGCTTATCCTCATTCTGCAGAGCTGAAGGGTTTGGGTCCGGACTTTGTGTTTGGATTTGTGCAGGCTGTAGACGGAGAACGAGATCCTCGCAACCTCCTGCTGGCCTTCCAGATAGCCAGAAACATCATCCACAGAGGTTATGACTTCAGTGAGTACAGATTTGGAGAGACGCACACACACACACACACTCAGTCATGCGTAGGCTAATAGTCTCCGATTGTATTGCAAATGTTTAGTCTGGACTCTCGGTCAGATAAGGTGAAGGAATGCTCCACCAAGGCTTTGTCTTTCATTAGTTCTTTCATCGGTAACTAAGCAGATGTCCCTGACTCTCTTTCTTTTTTCTTTCCTTTTTTTTTCTTCTTTAGACCAGTTCACAGAGGAGCTCTTTGAAGTCACGTCCTGCTACTTTCCTATAGACTTCACGCCTGTATGTAGAATTCCAGTTTCTCCTTTAAGTATAGTAACTTTTAATTGTCTGGTAATCTGGAGTTACTAATGTCTATTTTATTTTTATTTTTATGTTAATTGCAAAATGGTGCACAGTTCCAGACAGCTGATATTTTCTCTGTGTTATGTTTAGCCACCTAACGACCCTCACGGCATCACTCAGGAGGACCTCATCCTGGCTCTACGGGCCGTTCTAACGGGGACGCCACGATTCGCAGAGGTTCAACACAAAACATCCGTCTCATGAATCATCACACTTGGTTCACAAATTGTCCTTAGCTATTGCATGCACATAGGTGCGCACACATAAACATAAAGTAAAAGCTTCAACATGCTGCTTATTCCCGTATTTTAGTTCCCCAGAAGTCAAATATACACAGCTAAAATCTATACCGTCAAATCTACATTCCCAAAATCTATACCGGTATGAATAAAACGGCAAATTTACACTGCTATAAATATACCATCAAATTTACACCGCGACAAATATACCATCATATCAAAACCGCTATAAATATACCGTCAAGACAAACCCGATATAAATGTCATATCAAAACCGCTATAAATATACCGTCAACACAAACCCGATATAAATATACCGTCATATCAAACCCGCTATAAATATACCGTCACCACAAACCTGATATCGGTATACCGACCATCATATCAAAACCACTATAAATATACCGTCAAGACAAACCCGATATAAATATACCGTCATATCAAAACCGCTATAAATATACCGTCAAGACAAACCTGATATAAATATACCGACCGTCATGTCAAAACCGCTATAAATATACCGTCAAGTCAAAACCGCTATACATTTACCGACCGTCATGTCAAAACCGCTATAAATATACCGTCAAGTCAAAACCGCTATACATTTACCGACCGTCAGGTCAAAACCGCTATAAAAATACAGAGTCAGGTCAAAACATTTACTGACCGTCATGTCAAAACCGCTATAAAAATACTGACCGTCAGGTCAAAACCACTATAAAAATACAGACTGTCAGGTCAAAACCGCTATAAAAATACAGACCGTCAGGTCAAAACCGCTATAAAAATACAGACCGTCAGGTCAAAACCGCTAAAAAAATACAGACCGTCAGGTCAAAACCGTTATAAAAATACAGACCGTCAGGTCAAAACCGCTATAAAAATACTGACCGTCAGGTCAAAACCGCTTAAATCTACATCATCAAATCTACACCGCTAAAAGGTGCTAGCTAAAGTAATTTAATGGCGTTGCTACTGTGGATCCAATACAGATACGATAAAGATGGCTGCGCGTGTTCTTATTTGGACATTTGTAATTCACCGACACCTAAACACATCCACTGAACCTGGTAATTAAACAGATGTTGAATGAGCCGTGTTTGAGGGCCTTCAGGAGCGGAGTCAGAGATCCCTGGCTTAGAGCCTTCAATTGCCAAGAACAGTTTAGAGTCAAATCTCAATCACTGAACGTAAAGTTAGAACTCTAACAAGGCTTACGCTCGAGTTAGTTTAAACACATATAATACCACTTGGTTCTTGATGCAGAACAGAACTTTTTATTTAAGCAGAACATTGGCATACCCTCTCTCATGAATTTTCACTTTAAGAACTGAAATTTTGCAAGAAATTTGCATTGGCATACAAAGCATTTTCACCGTACAAACCGAACACCGGCTACGTTGCGAGTCTGTTCAGGAGCCGTTCAAAATGTGTTTGCGTCAGTGGAAAGCCATAAGCGTTTTTACAAATTTTTTATTTTTTATTTTTGTCAACCTATGACACTTCATTGCATTCGAAGGATATGTGTTTTTTTTATTTTATATATATATATATATATATATTTATTTTTTTGTGCGTTTTGTCAGAAGAAATCATAAATTAAGGTTGAGGTTTAATGTCTGTTTATATCGTATTTCACGTCATTAACATATAAGACTGCATGCCATCCTGAATGCTAGAGGGGGGCAATACACAACATCTAAGAACTAAAGGTGCGTGAACAGGAATTATTTCCTCATTTTCTTTATTGACATGTTTTAATTGATGCCTGTGCGAGAAGTTATGTTTTACAGTACATATAAACTTAAAAAGTTTAGACTTAGTCTTATAAGAAATTAAATAAATTGGTTTTGCCTTCTCACCTCGTGTTTTCTTTAAAAAATAAAATAAAATAAAAAAAGGTACACATCTTGCAAATTCTCTAAAACTTGTTGAGCACAAAAAATATATATGTATATATGTACGTGTGTGTGTGTACATGTGTGTGTATATAATGTAGTCATAAATTACTAGGCAAGTCGTAATGTAAAGAGGAAGTAGCACTTTTCCAAGCCCGTCTGTTTTATTGTTTGGGTGTCACACCAGCACCATCAAGTTCCCTATTCAAATTGTTACATGAACACAGTTGTTGTGTGTTTTATTAATTTGCATTCTTCACACCAACAGTTCCTGGTGCCATTACTTATCGAGAAGCTTGACTCGGACGTCCAAAACGCCAAGGTGGACTCCCTGCTCACACTGGTAAAACCTCATCCAGACACGACTCAGGACACGACTCTTCATTTGAGTACTGATGTGGTTTTAAACACAAACACTGTGAAGCGTAGAGTAATAACTGCTTCCTTTCTGCTCCAGGCTGATTGTGCGCCTGTATACGGACACACGGAGCTGGCCGAGTTCCTCCCAGGCCTCTGGTCCTCTATACGCAGAGAGGTGA
>JAAGKR010007823.1:1986-34464 GCA_011419295.1 Clarias macrocephalus | reverse complement strand
CACCAGCACCACCAGCAACACCAACAACACCAGCACCACCAACACCAGCAACACCAGCAACACCAGCACCAGCACCACCGCAAGTAACACCAACACCACCAGCACCACCAGCACCAACACTACCAACACTAGCACCAGCACCACCAGCAACACCAACAACACCAGCACCACCAACACCAGCAACATCAACACCACCAGCACCACCAGCACCAACATTACCAACACTACTAACACTAGCATCAGCACCACCAGCAACACCAACAACACCAGCACCAACATTACCAACACTACTAACACTAGCATCAGCACCACCAGCAACACCAACACCACCAGCAACACCAACACCAGCAACACCAACACCACCAGCACCACCAGCAACACCAACACCACCAGCACCACCAGCACCAGCACTACCAACATTACCAACACTAGCACCAGCACCACCAGCAACACCAGCACCACCAACACCAGCAACACCAACACCACCAGCACCACCAGCACCAACATTACCAACACTACTAACACTAGCATCAGCACCACCAACACCAGCAACACCAACACCACCAACACCAGCACCACCAACACCAGCAACACCAACACCACCAGTACTACCAGCACCAGCACCACCAACACCAGCACCACCACCAGCACTACCAGAACCAGCATCACCAGCAAGCCTCGTCCTCCTTGTCTCTAATCTGTGTGCTTTAAATATTCTAAACAGGAAGGAGGGTCTTAAAGAAGTTGACCTCGCTGTGACTGTGAGTCTGTGAGGCCCAGAGATGGAAAGTAACGAATGACGTTTACTCGCGTTACTGTAATTGAGTAGCTTTTTTTGTTTATTTCTACTTTTTAAAGTAGTTTTTAAAATCTGTAATTTTACTTTTACTTAAGTCTGTTTTGCTTAAAGTTTTGTAATTCGCTACATTTTAAATCATAGTCACTACCGAGTAAAACAAATGAATGAAAATGCAAAAATAATAAAAATATTCTGCTTTGTATAAATGCTTGGTTGCGCTCGCGCGTGTGTATCGTATCCTGGTCGCGCGCCGCTCCAGACTCCACTCCAGGTTTTCTGACTGTTTCCCCACATCGGCATCTACCCGACCTTCCACACGGCCGCTTCCGCCCTGAGAGTGACGTCATCAACCAGCGCCACCGGATATAAACCGGAGAGAGACGCGGTACAGAGGAACGAGGTTGTGATTCTGGCGTTTTGGTATTTGGTTGTTTTCTGGTTTTGACTTTTTGCCTCCCATTGACTTTGATTATTGCTTTGCCCCTTTGGTTTGGTGGCTCTTTGTATATATTTGTAGATAATTTCACTGTATGTTTGTGCACTCAGCAGTAGTAGGGGCGCGGCTGCCATTTATTTTGGGAAGAGGGAATTTATTCACTGGTTTTGGTTTAGGGACTCAGGGAAGGGACCTGGATTTTATCTTTTTTTGCAGGTAATCCAGCTACTAAAACACAGATACTTTTTTGTTTATTATTTTGTCCTATCTCCACCCTGAAGCTGATCCTGTGTGTGTATGTTTAAATCAATACAAACCTCATTATTTCATCAGTTAATGACTGGATCTAGTTCTTTCTGCCATATACCACCGTTTCCATACAGTTTATAACTGAACCCTGAACCAGTCTTTTGCTGTGCGGCCGACACTAGACTGGGATGTGACGCCATATTTAAGTGACCACTTTGATTTTAAAGCACAAGAAAGACAACAGCTTTATTATATGAAGGTGTTCCTTCAGTTAAAAACAACTAGTTTGAGATTTTTATCTGCTCATCTTTTTTTGAACTACGCTAGAATCCCTCATCCCACCCCGCTGTTAAAAAAAAAAAAAAACTCTGTAACTTTAACTCAAAATAGATTTTTAATGAGCTTCTTTTAACTTTTATTTGAGTAGATTTTTATAATGGTAACTTTACTTGTACCTCAGTCAATTTCACTTTTACTTGAGTACAACATGTTATTACTCTTTCCTCCTCTGGCGAGTTCTTCTGCTGGTTATGACAATGATTCTTTTACATAAATCCTTTCCATGGCTTATTCTGTACAGGGTCACAGGGGGCCTGGAGCCTCTCCCAGGAGACTTTGGGGATGAGGCAAATTACATCCTGGACAGGCTGCTAATCCATCACAGGGCACATATACACTCATTCACACCCTGTGGGCCATTTTGAACCACCAATTAAACTAATCTGAATAACTTTGGACAATAGGAAAAATTAGGGTACCTGGAGAAAACCCACCAAGCATGAGGAGAACGTACACAATGTGTATAGACCTGAGAGGGGACTTAATCCTCTGACCCTGGAGGTATGAGGCTACAGTGCTCGGGAAGCTGGGGTCAGAGCGCAGGGTCAACCGTATCACAGCAGCCCCTGGGGCAGACAGGGTTAATGGTCTCCTCAACAACCCAACAGAGGCAGTCAGGACGTACTGGGACTTGACTTAGAAGCTCTTAACTTTTCAGCCACACTGCAAAAGCCTCCATCACTCAGAGACAGCGAGATCAAAACAACTCAGATATCAACAGATCAGTTTATGGCCAGACTTTAGTCTTTGACTCCATTATAATATACAAATAATATTTCCTGAAGGAAGCAGCAGGGAACATTTAAGAGACGCCTATTACAACTGACAAGCATCATACAGGATAAGTTTTTTTTTTTTTTTTTTTTTTTGAGCTGGAAAAGTCCCCGGGGTTGATTTAACTTTATAAACACTGCAGTTGTGACACAAAATAGGGAAATTTGCTGTGCAGCAGGAAACCTAAACCCTTTTTAAATGGATGTGGTGAAGTTCTGTGTGAGGAGAAACATGTTTCTGTAACACGTACAGAAGGAGCCTCCAGTGTCAGCTGAGATCTTCGGCTCAGTAGAATTGCTCAACATTCTCGAAAGCTGCAGGGAAGTTGAGGGAACAAGTGTTTATTGTTTACACAATAATGTAAGAATGAGCAGGAATGATAAAAGTCTGACATGTCAGTGTATAATAAATAATCGACTATTTGCTGTCAATAAAACACTAATGTTGCGATGCCTGAGGTTTTACCCAACACGTATTCTGTCTTCATGGAGCTGAGTCTGTGGATCTCAGACGTGCATGGTGACGCTTGAGAAGGATTCAGGCCTCTTGATATGAGTAAAGAGGAACTGCGATGTTACACACACGTGTATGCTTCAGAAAAAATACTATCAGTACTGTTAATAGTATTAGTGTCAGTATGAGTAGTATTAGTAGAAGTATTGTTAGTATAAGTATCATCAGTTGTGGTATTGATGTTAGTGGTGTTAGTAGTAATAGTGCTAGTAGTGTTATTAGTATTATCAGTATTAATAAGAGTAAGACATTAATTATTATTAGTGTTGAATCCTGAAGTATGAGTATTTATATAATTAGTAGTGATGTTTTATTAGTAGCACATTTATCAGATGCCCTCATCCAGAGCAACTTACATTTTTATCTCATTATACATCTGAGCAGTTGAGGGTTAAGGGCCTTGCTAAAGGGCCCAACAGTGGCAACTTGGTTGTCCTGGGATTTAAACCTGTGATCTTCTGAACCGCAGTCCAATGCCTTAACCACTGAGCTGCACCTGCACCCTCAGCAATCGATATTCCAGAACTGTTGATATTCCAGTATTTATTACTAACAAGGCAATATTGTACTTCTTTACAGACAACAAAAAAAAAATCATCCTCTTTATTTCAGTTTTAAACATCTTACTTTCTCTTATTTCTACACAACACGTGACACCCTCAGGTTGTCCACCACATCATCACGTCTTTTAATCCGCTGCGCTAATCTCATGCAGTTCCTCTCTAACCTCTGCTCTGTGTGAGAGTCGGCCTCAGTGTGCTGCGGTGTGGAGATCTTTTCCCAGAAGAGTAACCTTGTGCACGGATGAAATATGAATCTGTCTGGCTCGCCTCATTAGTCGGAATCATTGCTCTCACGCCGTCATTAATCAACACGCAGGAGTCGGGGTTTGGTTTGGCGATGAAGAAGAACAAATCTTTGGAGAGGACAGAATGCTCACTCCAATCAAAGCATCAGGTTCTCGTTCACAGGAGAGACGTGTGTGACGTGTGCCACGTGCAAACCCATTTTTAATTGGAGATGTATAAATGTATTCTGGGCTCAACTGAAGACTGCATATCCCACAATGCCGCAGCGCCGGCAGGATGTCTGTAGAATCCATTAGCTTGGACAGGGGATGACGTGTGGTGTCTCGCAGCGATATGCCATCCGACGTGTCTGTTTTGTTGATCCTGCCTTTGGAAACGACCTGATCGTTTCCAAAGGGGGACGACGTGTTTCCCTTATCTGAGTTATGGCCCAGTGTATTTTTGTTCCGACTTCCTTATGACTCCTTAGGAAGAAATGTATTATTCAGGGTGTGGACTTGAGCATGGGGAAGAGAGTTTGTGCTATAGAATAACTGGAAGAAACTGTACTTTATAAAACCATGGACTACCCACAATGCACTGCTTTTCTGGAGAAAAGAAAGAAAGCACTGTTGTCTCTGTGGTGTTGCTGGAGAGGATTTATATACTGGGGGCAACTAAACTGCCCCAATCAGGCTGCTGTCCACTGTGATAGACAGACAAACAGAGGCCACGCCTCCTTCATTAAGCTTTACACACAGAGGCCACACCTCCTTTACTGTGATTTACTGAGTATGCTGCATTCAGTGATCCATGAGTGGAGTTCTAACCTTTAACTTGAACATGCAGAAGTTTGCTAAATCCATTTCGGTCCCTTCTGTTATTATTTATTACCCATCATTTACACAACCCTGTCCCTGTGACGATAGGGTGAAGATAGGTTTCTGGTTCCAACTTTCCATCTTCCAAGATCAGAAACATCACCTGGTTGAACAGAAACATGAAAAGGTTTTCCAGAGAGTGCACAAACTTTTGCATCTTACTGTAATACACCAAATAACTCTAAATCTAAAGAAACTTTTTACATTTTGAATCACACACACACACACACACACACACACACACACACACACACACACACACAATGGTTTCGTACTGATAAAGGAGTTAATGATTAAGAAACTGACTCAGAGTGAAGAGATGTCTCAGTCAAGATGTTTGATCCAAACTGTTTTGTAAAAGCCAAATTCTTTCTTTCTTTCTTTCTTTCTTTCTGAACCTGAAAGGTCTGAACCTTTTTTCTACTGAGCAACTGTGATAAAAAGGAAAAAGAAAAAAACTAAAATCCTCGATGTGAAATCTGTTTCTTTATAAACGAGGTGAAATCCAATCCAAGCGCGGAGCTGAACGAAAGGTTAATGTTCCTCTTTGAAGCCCAACAACAGTCTTATTAAAGATGAAAGTAGAGTTAAACTGAGGTCAATTACTCCTTTTTGGCGTTTTCTCTTAGCATCTTAATCACAACTTTCTCCACAGTGTTGTTTTACTGCTTATGAGCAGCAATAATGTAATGGCTAAAGGCCTGAGTAATATATAAACCTCTGAGATCGAGAGTTACCCAGGACACACTGTCGAGTTACTTGGGAATTTGCACATCAACTTCTGCTTCAAACTCGAAAAAAGCCATCGTCAACTACAGGGGACACGAGGATCAACTCTGGAATCACTTTTTATTCTTGTGTCTGACAGCTTTGCAGGTTACACAACAATTGTTCGAAGTAGATTCAACCAAGTGAGTGAGAGAGCGAGTGAGCAAGAGGTCGATAACCTTAAATGGAAAGCCAGAAAAAGGGTACATCACTATTTCTGATAAATGTTAGTTAAATCAAATTTAAACAAATACAACAACAAATTATTTAACTAAACTTACACATACTATTCTATTGACCCTTTAGGACATCATCATATTAAACATGCAAACACTTCTGTTCAACAATCACTACTGTTTCTTTCTTGTATGGATAGTAATTAAATCAAATGTCAAATAACTCGGATTTAAGTTACAATCAGTCCTTTGTATAAGTACGGAGCAGTAATATCATAGCATCAGTGTCCCTGAGATGACCAGCAGCCGATGCGCTTCGCTGTCTCACATGTTACTGACTGCGGTCTCTTGACTTGAATGCAGGCTTTTTGTCACAGATGGTGCCTGTATATGGAGTCTGTACCTTTGCTCCATTAGTGGGTAATGAACACTGTGACGTCATACTGTGAGCGTGTCACAATTGTTCCCTGTAGAATGACTTCAGTGCCACCATTTCACATATTTAACTTTACGCACACAGCCTTCACTGAGCATGTGATGGTGGTAGCAGATGGATCAAGACATTGCTATACTGATCGAAAGGTTGTGAGTTTAAATTCCAGCATCCGTCTTAACCGAGTCCCTTTGTAAAAATGTAGTTATTTTAATTTTCTTATTCTGTGAAAATCTATTTATATTATTTGAAGTTGTGAACATGTTGGGTCTTAAAGAAATGTGTCAACCCAGCAAGAGTTGGGTCAGATAAACCCACTGGTTGGGTCAGATAAACAAACCAGAATTCTAGGTTAAATGGTTAAAACCAGCACTTGGGTCAAAACAACCCAGTATGTGTTCTGTCCAATAGTGACCCTGCGGCTGGGTTATGGCTGGGTTGTTTTTTTTATCCCAGCAGTTTTTAGCGTGTAGATATGATATAATACTTGTTTGATTAATATGTTTATTTGATTATTATATATTTACCATATGAAGTCACCAAACTAACAGCAGTCTAACTAATGACATATTTGAGGAAAGCCTTACAGTTAAAAACTAAACAGCTGGATTACAGCTGCAGCATCTCTTTTGTTGTTGTTTTTGTTTTATTGTTTTTAAACTCCACACTCGCTATTTGTTTATCTTAAAAGGAGTGTGAGTTAAACTGTATGTGTGATCAGAAATGATGGACGAAATGAAGTGTGTGTGTGTGTGTGTGTGTGTGTGTGTGTGTGTGTGTGTGTGTGTGTGTGTGTGTGTGTGTGTGTGTGTGTGTGTGTGTGTGTTAGTTTTGGGATCAGGGGGGTTTTCCAGAAAGCAGGTTATGTGACATACCCGAGTAAGTTTAAGAATAAGTTTGTGGATATCCTCAACTTTCGGTTCCAAAAACGGAGGTAACTTTCTGGGTATGTATGTAACCATAGCAACTTACTCTCTGAAGATAACCTGCTCGGTAGCAGCTTCTGTTCCAGCGTAAGTTTGTTTCAGAGGTTTATTGAGCCTGACGTGCGTTTTTGATGATGATCCTGTGGATGTGGAGACACAAATTATACGAGTTTTTTTCGCCGGGAGAGAGTCATAAGACCGTTATAAGACCGCGTATTGATGTCTTTTAATTTCCTAATGATTATTTGAAAGAGTTTTATCGGTTTTCAAGGAAATCATTAATTTACTTAACACATCTTGAAACCGCATATTGCTAAAGCTCAAAGTAATTAAACACACTGAGTGCTGTTAACTTAAATAATTGCAAAGTACGTAAGTTACAGTAACTGTCACCTTAAATTCCACCAAGTAAAACTCTATAGAGCTCTGGTGGCTCAGTGGTAAGTGTTTCACCTGCCATGTGAACGGCCCGGGTTCGATCCCCGGCCCGGCTTGTCTGATGTGGTGACAGCAGCAACTATTTATTTGATTTGCAACAAGTTCAACAAACTCAAAAATTTACAGTTCTGTTTACTTAAAATTTGAAACATCATCACTTAAAAAAAATATGTAACTGATTACAGTGTACGTAGCACTTCGGGGTTTTTTTGCGTCAGGGCATTTTTTATACAATGTGGGTGATGCAGAGGATGTGGGAAAGGACACTGTGTGTAGAGACGTTCGCACAGTATGTCTGGCACTTAAACACTTTTTACAAACACCGTAAACTCGATTAAGTTGGCAAAACTCAAAAAACTTGAGGTAATCAGTTACATAAAAATGTTTTTAAGTAATGATGTATCCAATTTTAAGTAAATTATATATATATATATATATATATATATATATATATATATTTTAAATAAATTATTGTGGCAGTTGTTGGGAATCGAACCCGGGTCTTTCACACGGCAGGTGAAACACTCACCACTGAGCCACCGGAGCTCTATAGAGTTTAAGAAGGTGGAATTTTAAGGTGACGGTTACTGTTACTTACGTACTCACGATTACTTAAAATATCAAAAGGTTCTGAATACTCAAAAAAGTCTATTAATTTGACCTAATTGCAATTATTTAAGTTAACAGTCCTCAGTGTGTTTAATTACTTTGAGCATTTGGGTTTACAGTGTATAATAAAAGGGAAGCCGATGTCAAATGTGCTATTTAATCCTCTCACGCATTTACTCTGTTATTTTTTGACGAGTCAACTCTCCCTCTTTAGCCGATGCAGCCGTGTTGCTTTTTTCATTATTATTGGCTTGAATTCTTCATATGCTGCATTTAAACCTCCATCTCCGCCTCTGTGTAGTTTGCCGCTCTCTTTTTTTCACTTTGATTTTCCATTTTGACTCGTGAAATTGGCGATCCATTGAAAATGTCTTTATGTAGGTCCGCGCACGCGCATTAACTCTGGGTAACCAGTAGGAGGTTGATTAAACTGACTCTGCTCAGGGGTTTGGAACCGACATACTCATGGTATGCGGGTTTGGGGTAAATCAACCCTGAGGTTAAGTTTTACCAAATGGTAAGTGAACCCAGCTTTCTGGAATATACCCCAGAACAAGTCAAGTCAAATTATCTGATATATCTGTGAAGATGTTCAGTCATCGAGGTGAGTTTATCTGGAAGCTGAGTCACGTCAACTAAGAAAAGGTTTAGTTGACTTGGCTCAACTTCCAGATGACTGTGCAGTGAAAACAACAGCTATTGCCACCGCCTCCTCTCTCTCTCTCTCTCTCTCTCTCTCTGTCTGAACCCTGCCACACTGCAGCACTCAGTCATATCACACACACACACATGCCTTGGTTTGGAGAGGAAAAGGCAGGGGAATGAGAGACCGACACAAGCAGACGAGTAGAAATTCTCATGACTGGAGAATAAAGAGATTTTTTTAAAAGAAAGACAGACATTTTCTAAAAGAAAAGGACTATATGACCGAGGAACAGCCTGTAGTCTGTAAATAAGGGCTTCAAAGAAACCAGAGGGGAGAAGAAGCTTCTGGAATCGTTTGATATGGAACTTAAATGTGTGTCCTTGGTTTTAGGTGAGTAAAGAGCAGTATGGTACTAAATGAAGTAACCATAAGTGTGTGTGTGTGTGTGTGTGTGTGTGCATGTGTGCGTGTGTGTGTGTGTTTGAGAGAGAAAGAGAAAGAGAGAGAAAGTGTGTATTTATAGTTTTACATGGAATTTGTTCATTTCACAATCCAGCACCATGGGGACTCAAGATTATGTTACACAGTTACAGTTCTTTCATTAGTGCTAGTTTGTGTTTTATTTATGCAGCCATAATAATAATAATAATAATAATAATAATAATAATAATAATAATAATAATAAAAGTCAAATGTGAAAAGGGCTTAACCATAAAAGTAAAATCTAAGTTAAATAAAGTAAAATTCTGTATTCTAGTTTAAGAGGCAGAGACAAGAACTTTAACTTGTTTTGGAAAGTAATTCTGTTATTTGCTAACTTTTAGTGGATGTGATAGATGAAATTATTATACAGTATTGTTAAGATGACTACCGAGTCTGCATCATTAAGTGTAGACTTTTGTTAAATTATTACAGAGTGAGACAACAGGTATACTGAGATACCTGATATAGTATTGTGATAGTGTAGAAGATAATGTTCGTAAAGAATAAATCAAAACAGGAAAAATCTAGCTGCTTCTATAACTAGTTATAAAAAAGAGGATGACTGAATAAGAGCCACGCGACCGTCAGCGTGATGAGAAATATTACAGTAAATGGCTGAATGATGTTTAAAAAGACTATAAAGTTGATTTGTTAAAAGTAAGGAATATTCCAAAGTGCTGTCCATATAACCCCAACGTTCTGGAGCTCCACCTCTCACTGTGAGAGGAAACGGAGACATCGAACCAGGTTATTGTGAATATAAAGGCATTTGTTGTTATACACGTTATCGCTATAGCTACACTGAATAGAGCTGGGATCAACAAACAGGCTGTTTCATGTGTACCCATAAATGTTCCATTATTTGAAGCTTCTGTGTGCTGCTAATATTAAGAAAATATAATGTGATTATTATGTAAGAAAATAAAAGTTACATCTTTACCTACAGTATGCCTGTTAGGAAGTGCTGATACTGGAGACTCATTTACTCATTACATAAATAAAATCTCCTTACATGGCCATATATCTATCTATCTAATAATAATGATAATAATAATAATAATAATGATAATAATAATGCAAGTTTAATTACGTCTGTTGTAATGTGGTTTTGTAACTTCTTGTAATTAATTTTATGTTTTAGTTGCATTTAGAATCTTTATAGAAGAATGATTTTCCTTAAAATGGCTTCTCTGCTTTGTCTGATCTTCCTCCTCATGATCACAGGTGAGTCGTATGTTAATATTCTAACACTCACACACACTGGAGATGATAAAACATATTCAACCAGGATTTATTGAAATGTGGTATTTCTACATGTATACATCTGTAGTTTTATAGCAGTGAGTCACTAGTAGCTGTGATGATTTCAGCAGTTTAGGATGCACCAGAATTGTGTTTATTTCTCAAACCCAGAGTTGCAGAGGAGAGAAATTAAGCTGTAAGTTAACTCAGTTTTAATGGGACTCAGGATAATGACCTCTAATAACCTCTTTCATGTGTCATGTTTCAGGAGCTCTTGGGAATAAATGGAGTGTGACATACAGCCAGGAACATCTCTGTGCTTTAAATGGATCTACAGTGTTTATGAACGCCTCGTACACACACCCAACACGTCTTACAGTGACAGAGAAATTTTGGTTGATAGACCCAGTTAAGGATACACAGGAGACTAACCTGCGTAATGAACCAGGTTACTCAGGCAGAGTGGAGTATTTAGGAGATGAACAGAAACACTTCTACCTCAGACTGAGTGACGTGAAGAAAACAGATGAACACATGTACTGCGTCAGAATCACAACAAATGTAGAAAAAGACAAATGGATCGGTTATCCTGGAGTTACTCTCACTGTTACAGGTAAATCATTGTATTTTCTAGATATATTTCTCAGGCCATAATCTCTCTTTAGACACGGGAGGGTCAGAGTTTTGTACCAGATTAATAAAGAACTTATGAATACAGATGTTGATATCTATTAAAGAGAAAATAAACAAACACTAAGATCAGGATAACAAACCGGGAATCGGAATCAGGAGGAATCAGTAATAAATCAGTAAACCAGAAGAGCAATAAATTAAACAGATGCAAGACAAGGACAAACTAAACATGGGAGTTTAAATAATAACACTAAACAGGGACACTAAACTGGGACACCTATGAAGACAAGCAAGAAGCTCGAGACAAGTTAAAATAAATGTCCAACAAACAGATGAGTGTCCAAAGGGTGCAGCCTCAGTAGTCCACCACTAGGGGGAACCCTGACACACTAACCTGCTACTAAAACAGACCAAACATTGGGTGCCTGAGGAAAAATAATTAGCCTCCAGAGTTGAAAAGGTTATTAGAACAAAATTGTTTTAAAATATCATTAAAAAGAAAAAAAAACATTTAAAAAGAGAAGTTTTAAAACTAGACACTTTACTGGCTTCAGTTTTCCTGATGTAATGTGTCTCTGGTTCAGATCTTCAACTGGTCGCTCCTGCGGAAGTGACAGAGGGACAATCAGCCGTTCTGACCTGTAAAACCACCTGCAGTCTGACTGATCCAACATTCATCTGGTACAAAAACAGCCGTGATTTAACCACAAACACCATCAAGAGCAATGAAGTCCACCTGCAGCCGGTCAGCAGTGAGGATGCAGGCAGTTATAGCTGTGCTGTAAGAGGATATGAACATCTCCCCTCTCCTGCTCATACACTCAGAGTCACATGTGAGATTCATTTACCTTCTAATTATATATTTTACAGGAATAAACTGCCTTCACTGTCGTTGTCATGGTAAAAGATGAAAACTTGTTTATGATATAAGCAGATCATTAAAAGATTCATTAATAAAGACACATGTAACGTTAAGCATTAAGGAATAACAAATCTTTCCAGAATCACATGTTGACCCTGTAAGGGGATTGATACAAGCAGATACAGACTTAATAACCTGAAGGAGTCCCAGAATGATCACAGTATAAACATATTCTTAGTTATATACTGTAGTTGAATGGCAAAGAAGTGTGTTTTTATATATAAGAACTAATGAACACACACTCCTATGGCTATTAATTGCTTTACTAACACTTATAATGGACCTCCCTAGATCCTCCTAAGAATGTCTCAGTGTCCATCAGTCCCTCTGGTGAGATAGTGGAGGGCAGTGCAGTGACACTGAGCTGCAGTGGTGATGCAAACCCACCTGTGGAGATCTACACCTGGTTTGAGGAGACATCATCAGTAGGAAATAAAAAGAGCTACACCATCTCCAACATCAGCTCTGAGGACAGTGGAGAGTACAAGTGCAGGTGCAGTAATGAACTTGGACATCAGAACTCCAGCAGTGTAACTCTGAATGTTTTGTGTAAGTTAATGTTGAGGATCTTTTCCACAGCCAATAATGGATAAAAATGCCACAGACGTATTTCTAAGTCTTATCCTCATGTCTGTTTTAGATCCTCCAAAGAATGTCTCGGTGACCATCAGCTCCTCTGGTGAGACTCTGACCTGTAGCAGTGATGCTAACCCACCTGTGGAGATCTACAGCTGGTTTAAGGTGAATGAATCCTCAGCTGTAGGATCTGGACAGAGTTACAGAGCTCTACAGAGTGGACAGTACTACTGCGAGGCTCAGAATAAACACGGCTCTGAGAGATCAGCTGTGAAGTCCATCACTTTAAACTGTGAGTGTGATTATGTAAATGTAAAAATAAAAATTCCATAAATATTAGATGTGATAAATATTTAATACTGATTTTTTATCACATCATCGTCCACACAGGCCTCCACAATTTCAGCTTTCACATGTTCACAAAATCCTGTAAATATAAGGTCATTCGGTACTCTGTCGCTGACTTTATGAGGACATTTTATTATTAATTTTATTATTAATATTCATCTTTACATATTATTGTGCTAATGAGGACATTATGTCCTCTATTGCTGAGTTTTATGTCCCTGTGTTTATGAGAACATTTGGTACTACTTTGCAGTATGCACATTTGACTGAGTTTGTGAGGACATTGTAGCATGTATGAGGACAGTTGACTAAGCTTATGATGACATTATAGAATGTATGAGGACATTTGGTACTACATTGCAATATGGAATGTAGAGTCATTTTGTGTGATGACAATTATATTTCTATGCCCCCGTGTTTATGAGAACATTCATTATTAGGTTACTGCCTTTAGAGGACATTTGGTACAATTTCAATGTATTTTTGAAAATAGTTGGACTCACATTGCTGTGTTTATAAGGACATTTGGCATTATGACTCTTAAGTTTATGAGGACATTTAACTTAATGTTGCTGTGTTTAAAAAGACAAGTATTTCTATGTCACTACTCATAAGCACATTTGGGACTTCATTATTCACCTTAATAGGGAATTTGGAGCTATGTTACTAAGTTTTGGAAGACATTCAGTACTACATCTCTTGAGTTTAGTAGAACATTTGCTTTTATGTTGCTGCGTTTATGAGGAGAAATATGTCTATGTCACTCGGCTTGTGAGCACATTTGGTACAACATTACTGTGTTCATGAGCACATGTGGTGAAATATCAATATTCACTTGTTTCTGCTTTTGACTGACCAACAGATACAACAGTTTAAGTGTGTCTGCATGTAACAAGGACCTCATTGTTCATTCTAACAAATATTGTCTAGGATTCTTTTGGGATGTGTGTGTGTGTGTGTGTGTGTGTGTGTGTGTGTGTGTGTGTGTGTGTGTGTGTGTGTGTGTGTGATTATAATCATCTTATTATGAGAATTGGGATCTGTTCCAGTATCAGGGAAAGTAAAGACATTTTGGGAACTAAAATGCAAGTCTACAGGAAGACAGTAATTTGGCTTATTAGACACAGGATTTGGTCTTTGAGTAAAAGTCTGCACTTTGTCAGGAAGCTGTGTTTACACGGACACACAAATGCTGCAATGCAAGAGTTTTTATTTCTACAGTCAACTGCCAAATGTGGGTCATGTCATGAAAAAACACTGAGAGTTCATGTGTGTGTGTGTGCGTAAAAAAGTTCATTGGTGTTTAAAGGTTTACATAACAGAAAGTCAATGGAAGTGTACTATTTGACACGCACATATTTTCATATTCACACACACACACACACAAACCCACACCTCTTACTTCCTGTCCACTGCTGCCTCAGATGTGTTCCCTGCATGCTGAGGCTTGAGAGATAAGCTTTCTCACAACAATGAGATGATCTTAGCGAATCAGGATAACATTCACGAGTGTGTGTGCGTGTGTGTGTGCGTGCGTGTGTGCGTGCGTGCGTGTGTGTGTGTGTGTGTGTGTGTGTGCGGGCGGGCGTGGGTGTGTGTATAAGATTATGTGATTGGAATGTAATGAATGCCCAACGGCTTTCTGTTTAGGCAGTGCAGAGTAAGTGGACCATAGGAAGCTGTTATGGTACGCTTGGAAGGGGGGGTGTGCACGGCAGACATGTCTTAAATATGAATTTTATATTAACCTTTACTATAGTCAAGATTCAAGTATTCAATATATAAATAGTTTCGACTCTCTAAGATTTTGACATATACATAAAATAAGGCCCTTACAGTTATTTTGAGTCTGTAAAGTTACTACATAATCAACACGCAGGAAGATTACATGTTTGTCATAACTGTAAATGTAAAATGTTGCAAAATGACTTTTGTATGACAGGGGGAGTGAAACAATTTATCGGGATCACACGAGAGGGAGCGCTGGTTATCAGTACTAAAGTTGAAAGTATTGAAGATATCACAGCTATTCTGATAAACAATACAACAGCACAACTTCTAATTTTGTAGTTTGGTTTCATACAACGGTTCCACAAACACCATTTATTATCAACAGTTTATGATTGGTAGCTTTATTTAACCTGTTATTTTGGTCACATATCTTTTTGCATATGGTGGAACTAACTAACTGGGATGGAGCTGTCGACCCACAGTTAATGAGCTACAGTTTAAATTCTTATTGGTACTTGTGTAGCCAAAAAGCAAGGAGAATAAACCATGGAGGTGGTGGACAGTCCTAAGAAACTTATGAGATTGTGCGCTATGTAGGGTGAACAATCCCTCATTGTACACACCAAGTAGTGCCCTTGATCAGGGGTTAGAGAGGGATTTGGGATTCAGCCTGGTATTATGAGCTATTTAGCTATTTAGCTTCATTTAGACATGAACAGAACACAGATGGTTCAGAGACAATTCAGAACAAATTGAAAGCGTTTTCTTCAGAGACAGTTGTTGTTTAAGATGACAACATTATCAGGGTTTGTGTTTTCAGAAAGTGTCAGTTTCCCATTACAGTGGAACCTTGGATTACAAGCATAACTCGTTCCAGAAGTGGGCTCGTATTCCAAACCACTCGTAAACCAAATAAAATTTTTAGTAGAAGAAAATTGACTCGTAAAACAAATCGAAGAAATAATAACTTGAATTATTCGTTCCACGGCCCCAAAAAATAAATACATAAAAAATAATTAATACAATAAATAAAGTAAAAATAAAACAAATAAACCTTTACCTTTAAAAAAAGTAAAAATAAATCCAGACAGATTAGTGTTTCCGTTTGTGCGTGCAAGCGCTGTGTATTTGTGTGTGTCTATGAGTGTGTATGTGTGTGGGTGGGTGCGTGTGTGTGGAATTAGCCACTTCCTTCACCTCATCTTACACAGTAAAATCCCTCCTCCCTAACCCCACCTTTGTTTCACAACAAACACACACAACAGAAACACTGTTTTAACGGGAAAAAAATTGATTTTTCTAACGACACTCACATGAGCGCATACTAATGAAATCGCTGCTGTAAAGTAAAACAAAAAAAAAAACAAATGAACCAGCACATTACCTTTGAAAAGAATTGCGACAGAGCAGAGTTTCTGTGTAGAGCAGAGAGTGTGTGTCTGTATGTGTGTGTGAAGCATGGGAGGGGGGTGTAAAGGGAGTGTGTGTGTGTGTGTGTGTGTGTGTGTGTGTGTGTGTGTGTGTGTGTGTGCGTGTGTCGGTGTCAAATTATGTGCGCGCGCACACACATAGGGTACAGACTGAAATAGTGAGGGAGATGTTGATTATACCAGTAAGAGACGAGCACTAAAACCCAGCAGGGGAGACGATTATCGGTGTCAAAACAAGAGCGCATACGTAATACGTAAACCAAGACTTGCTCGTTTTTCAAGTTCAAATTCATTCAAAATCTTTGCTCATCTTGCGGAAAACTCGTAAACCATGTTACTCGCAATCCAAAATTTCACTGTATATTAAATGAAGTCCACCTCTGAATGGCTTAAATAATTAATTCATTTATTTATTTATTCATTAATTCCAAATTAATTGATTGATTCATTCATTCATTAAGGTTTTGGGGTTGGTCTAGTCAAAGTTTGTGAATGGACCTAACTCTGGTTGAGATACTTAAACATGCTTGAAAACCCTCCAATATGGCTGAATTAAAATAATTATGAAAAGAAGAGTGGGCCAAAATTCCTTCACAGGCACAATTTATTATTCTAGTAGGTGTGTAACTATTTTTTTTTCAGGTAGGGCCAGGAAGGTTTGGACAACTTTTTGCCCCAAATAAATGAAATCATCATTTAAAACTAATTGATGATCTCAATATATATCTGTGTATATATTCTCTGTATATATACACAGCACACTGTATAATGTTTATTTCAGTTGTGAAGATGAGTTAATAATAAATATATATTTTGTGCATCTTTAATACACCCCGTATTCTGGAATTTAATTAAATTAATTTTTTTGGAATAAAATGAAAACTAAAAGACTCTCAAATCACATAAGCCAATATTTTATTCATAATAGAACATAGAGTACATATTAAATGTTTAAAATGCGGATTTTTACAGTTTTATTCACTAAATGAGCTCATTTAAAATTTCATTTTATGTTTCAATAAAAAAATGCTCATTCATCTCCACCTTTATGGCAGACACTCCACAAAAAAAAAAAAGTGTTTAATCAAGGTTTTTGCATGTATGTAAGGAGTCTTCAGCTTTTTAACAGTCAGGTACAGGAATACGTTTTCTGACATATCCAGGATAAAGGAGTGTAAAATATTACTTTTTGTCCCTCAGATATAAACGAGTGCACAGTGAGTGGATCAAGCTCTTGTCCTGCGAACTCAATGTGTCGAAACTCAATCGGTTCTTACCAGTGTGTGTGTTCACCTGGGTTTCAAGGTAAAATCCTAGGATCTACATTCACCTGTGAAGGTAAGGAGCTGCTTCATTTTTTTCATTAATACAAAATATTATTGATATTAAATTTTATACTTAAATAACTACCAATACACCTGATGGCTGGTTTATCCAGCAGTTTTTGTGTCAAAACTGCAGGAGGTGCAGTTAAAGCATTTTGAATAAATCACAAAATTCACACTGATATAACCCAAACAATCTGTCATGAGGCGGAACAGAACGAGGTGAAACCAAGCGCAGTTGAATGATCACAGTTGTCGAAATGCGGAAGCGAGGGTCAAATACCGGAGAATCAGTCAAGCCAAGAACATCAAGTTTGAGAACAATAGATCAGTGACTGGGAAATCAAGCAGCAAAGCAACTACCAGGAATTGTGAAATGAAAGCCATTGGCAAACACAAGGAAGCGTGAGATCAAATCTGGGAAATCAAGAGAGATGAAAAAATGAGTAAACAAAACAAGCTTGGCCACGTGAAAGTACTAAATTGAATTGAATTGAAAAGAATTGAAGCAAAGCAAAACACAATAATCTACGGTTTAAGCAGCGCGCAGCTCAGTAATCAGCAGAAAATTAGAGACAGGTGTGCAGACAGGGAAAGGACACATGCCGGGCTAGAGAAAACATGAGCACATGGGGAAAGTGACAGTGTGGGAAATGTAAAATCAATAATAATACCCCCGCCACCCGAAAAAAGGTGGAGGCCTCTTTAGTCTTACTAAACTGAAATAATTACTCACTAAATAAATGTGAGCAGCTTTTCTGTCATAATATATTCAGATCACAAAACAACAACAAATTCAAAAATACATAGCTTAGCATGTTGAGGTCATTATCATATTGTTAACACCTCCGTAATAGTTCATAATAGTCAGTGGTGTCATTTAAATTTCTTTTGACGGTAGTTTCATTATCAGTTTCATGATCATTTATTTAGAGCTCAGTAGAACATCGTTAAATTGCTTATCAGCTAGTTATTGAAACGTTATTATGTCGATAACATGTCATTATTGCTTGTATTGCTCATGTCAAAATGCGCTGTAGAGCTGTTTTTATGTCCTTACAAATTTGTTTCCATTGTTATTGGCTTGATGGGGTCGCTAGAGTTTAACTGAACTGGAAGAGACTGCAAGGACTTCAGAGTTGATTTTATGTCAGGAGACGTTGTGAGAGGTCACTATATAATTCGCCACAGTGGAATGGGGCCTAAAGTAGGGAGAGTGTGGTTAGAAGTATTGGACTGAAAAGATGAAGGTAGATGCTGATGAAATCAGTTGGAGCAGAGCAGATCAGTGGGACGATAGACTGTTACAAAAGACAATCTATCACCTGTTCTGCTGTGCGATGTTGTGTATTGAACTAAAATTGTCAGCATGGTGGCTGTGCTGTAAGGACGCAAGTTGTCCTGGTGGTGGAGGACTCCGTTCTGCATGATTGCAGCTCATGAATTAGTTTCATGTACTTCCATTTGCAAAGCAATAAAACACATAACATTATGGTATTTTGAATACTATAATTTTCCATTTACACAATCAAGGTTCTCTATGCAAGGCCCAGTCCATTTCCTTCCCCCACACTGAAGATTTCTTTCAAATAAAACTCATTAGACTCATTTCATGTGTATGTGATCTTTTTAAAGGATCCGGCTCAGGTTTGATAGACAGCCATCATGGGCCTGATTAACTGTCTGGTTAATGAGGATGTTTGAGTTTCTCTGAAGTGTATTACTGTATTGACCAAACCCAAGTTTATGATGGTTTTCTCTTGTCTGAGACAAAATTCTCCTTGATGTTATCAACCCCCAGTTCTACACAGACCAATTAAACATTGTTTCAAAGATCGAGTGAATGTGCAAATGGTACTGCAGATAGCAGGCAAACATAAAAATAAAAATAAAAACTGTTTAACTGTTTGACTGTATACACTTTATAACTTCAAATATTTTATGGAATAAAAATAAAGTAACATGTACATTTTTATTTACTTTGATTTAGCTTTATTCTGGTTTTATTCTGGTTTGGATTTTTTTATACATTTTGAAATAAATAAATATCATCAGCTTACAGATTAAAGTTTAACTTCCGTTCTGTAATTCTAGCTTAAACAACTAACAATTTACCTCACCTGCCCTGTTTGCTCATAACAGCTTTTTGCTTAACAAACAAACAAACAAACAAACAAACAAACACCTACAATGTGTGTGTATGTGTGTGTGTGTATTTGTGTATGTGAGTGTATGAATATGTGTGTGTGTGTGTGTGTGTGTATGAATATGTGTGTGTGTGTGTGTGTGTGTGTGTGTGTGTATTTGTGTATGTGAGTGTCTTTGCTTTGTGAGTGTATGAATATGTGTGTGTGTGTGTGTGTGTGTGTGTGTGTGTGTGTGTGTGTGTGTGTGTGTGCCCACTGTGTGTAGATCACATGGTGATTCACCTGCTCATGTTCTACTGGTTTACACCTAGACTAAATGTACACCTAGACTAAAACATTGAACTGAATCCTTGACCAACGGTCTGAAACCAGAAATTAGAGAATTAGACCATGACCAGGACACTAAACACTGTGTCCCAGGCTATGAATTTTAGCATTGGGACCATGAAAGTCCCAGGATGAGATCCATTTCAGACTAAGAGGTTAAGCACTGATACCCAGACCCAGAACAAGACTTACTTTGAGTCCTAAGACACCTAAGAGACCATTACACAACACATTTTAACTGACTCTAGACTCTGAAGTTCACACCCAGATCAAGATGTTAAAAACTGAGTACCAGATCGAGGCCTAGATGTACACTAAGTACTGAGCAATGAAACTGTTAAATGCTGACAAAGATTAAAGACCAAAATCAAGACTTTTAGGCATTATGTCCTAATATAATACAAGACGGTCTTGGGACATTACATCCAGTTGTAGACCCTGAACAATCAGTTCAGCAACAATAGTCTGGATACTGAGATGCAGAAATAATAAATGCAAGATAGCTCAAGGTGCTTGTAACAGGACATTTTCCAGACAAAAAGACACAGGCTGACAGCAAGACCAATATAAAGACCAAATAATCCCTAAAGAGTCCCAAGCCAAAACTTTGAAGAAGTCAAGAGCCACAATCTGAGATTAAAGGTCCCAAACTAAGAATGAATGCTGAAACAAGATTCTTAGCAATCAGCACCATGACTGAACCACTGTGATTTGCCCCAGAACATAACTCTGACAACAGAGAATAAAACCTTAGCAATCAGCACCAAGACCAAACCACTGAAAACTGCCCCCAGGGCAACACTCTGACTCCGATCAGGATCAAGATTAAGTGCCCTTAATGTAGGCACAAGAACAAGATTCTTAGCCCCAAGAGGTAGACCAAGACTCCACATCTATTATCACATCTCACAACTGTATGGTCTCTATAATAATAATGCAGCTTACATTGCTCCCAACATACATATCACATTTGTGTCTTAGACATTGATGAATGCGGTGGAGAAGAACATCTGTGTGGTCAAGGTGGCAACTGTTCCAACAGTGAAGGGAGCTACTTATGTCAGTGCAAGTCTGGTTACAGTAACTATGGAAACAATCACACTAAATGCACAGGTGAGAGAGTGAATATCTCATGAAGAAACATCCACAGTTGTATCTCAGTCTTTGTGTAACAAAATCATCTAATAATGTGTGTTACTGTGTTTGTAGCGTTGAAATGTAACAGATTTAACAACACATCTGAAAAGGTAAGTCTACTAATTTTACATTAATTAATGAATAATAAGGAGGAACATTGAAAACATCATTGAAACGTGATGTCTGTTTACATGGGCAGGTGGGAACAGTGATGGAGGGTTTGTTGGATCTGTTCACGACAAGTTGTAAGTCGTTAAGTAGTCCATTGATGGAACAGCGCTCAGGAGAAACCCTACTTCAGGTACAATCTTATACACACACTCAAACACAAATAAAAACACCAGTAATGTTTATTTTATCCTAGTAATTTTCATTAGATGTCTTTAGACTCTCAGGAGAGAACCCATCCGTAGTGTGATGTTTTAGAAGCTTAGAAAGCCATCATTACATCACATGGTCATCACATGGTCCAAACAGCTTTTGAGGGTATCACAGGATTCAAACCTATCCACCAACAGGGGATTTTCCTCCATGTGTGATGTCACTGTAGTGATCCAAACCTACAGTATGTGCGACATCATCACATGGTCCAAACCTTTGCATGCTATTAGAAAGCTGTGGTGTCACATCACCAGAGGGCCTAAACTCACAAGTCTCAAACCCACCTGTGTTATCAGCGTTAGTTAGTAGGTGCAAAGTCAGACTGGGACATCAACGTGTTTACAGAAGCGGTTGTGGGGTTCGGGAAACTTGGGGATGATACTGTACAAAAAACGACCATGAGAACGTTTCCCAATCAGAAGTCGTGGGTGGATAAAACCATCCGCGAGGCTCTGAGATCACACACAGCTGCCTATAACGCGAGACTTGCGTCGGGTGACATGCACTTGTACAAGGCTGCATCATACAACATTCGGAGGGCGGTGAAGAAGGCGAAGCAATGCTACAGGAGGAAACTAAAGTCACAGCTCCAACAGAGTGATTCGAGGAGCCTGTGGCAGCGACTAAGAACAATAACAGATTATAAAGCACCAACATCCAGTATGACGAACGCGGACTTGACTCTGGCAAAAGAGATGAACACCTTCTATGCTTGCTTTGAGGCTGCAGCTAAAGACACTAGCAATGCTAATGCTAGTGGTGCTAACAGCTGCAGACAGGAAGTCACTGCCAGCATCGGAAACACGTTCATCATCTCCGAGCATGACGTGAGTACAGCCTTTGGGAGAGTGAACACCAGGAAAACAGCAGGACCAGACGGCATCTCAGGTCGAGTCCTCAGAGCCTACGCAGACCAACTAGCACCTGTGTTCACAGAGATATTCAAGCTCTCCTTATCTCAGTCGGTGATCCCCATATGCTTCAAAGAGTCCATCATTGTTCATGTTCAGAACAAACCTCATCCTGCTTCCCTTAATGACTATCGACCTGCAGCCCTCACCTCAGTAGTGATAAAGTGCTTTGAGCGGTTGGTCAGAGACTTCATCATTTCTTCAGTACCGGACACGCTCAAACCACTACAGTTCGCTTACTGTCTGAACTGTTCTACAGATGATGCCATCTCACTTCCTCCACACATCACCTACTCACCTGGACACTAGAAGGGGGAATTATGTTAAAATGCTCTTCATCGACTACAGCTCAGCATTTAATACCTTAATTCCCTCCACACTCACCACCAAGCTGGAGCACCTGGGACTCAGCTTATCTCTGTGACAGTGGATCTCAAATTTCATAACTGACAGACCATAGGCAGGTGGCAGACATGTCTCAGCCTCGCTCACTCTCGGCACTGGAGGGTTGTGTTCTGAGCCCCCTACTGTACTTTTTGTACACGTATAACTGTGTGGCCACTACCATCTCCACCACCATCATTAAGTTTGCTGATGACACCGTTGTGGTGGGCCTGATCGCTAACAACACTGAAGGAGATCTGGACAACTGGTGCCAGAGGAACAATCTCCTTCTAAACGTCAGTAAGACAAAAGGAGTTGATACTGGACTTCATCACTAAGCAGGAAAGGAACTACCAGACGCCCGGCATCAATGAGAGCCCAGTGGAGAGAGTGAACAGCTTCAAATACCTCAGTGTTCACATTACGGAGGACCGGTCATGGTCCTATCACATCAACAACGTGGTGAAAAAGGCCAGACAGCATCTCCCACCTCAGATGCTTGAGAGACTTTAGACTGCCCTCCAAGGTTCTCAAGAACTTTTACTCCTCACCATAGAGAGCATTCTGATGGGAAACATCACAACCTGGTTTGGGAACAGCACCATGCAGGACAAACGAGCGCTACGGAGGGTGGTGCGATCAGCTGAGTGCATTATCCGAACTGAGCTTCCTGACTTGCACTCAATATACAGGAAGCAGTGCTGGACCAAGGCCAGGAAGATCGTGAAGGACCTCAGCCACCTCAGCAATGGACTGTTCTCTCTGTTGCGGTCAGGAAAACGCTTCCACTCCCTGAGGGCCAACACAGAGCGACTGAGGAGGAGCTTCTTCCCATAGATGAGATGGTCTCTCAACCAGCTCACTACACTGGACTAAAACATCTCTACATTTTTTTCTCTCATGAACAGTTGCACACACCCCGGACACTCATGCACATTTTCACACTTTCTGTAAAATTCTATTTATTTCTATTTTCATTTTCACTTAAATTTACTGTTATTTTTGCATACATTTGTGCAGAGACATTTTAATATTTCTTATATATTTTTTTATTTATTTTGTTTTATTTTCTTATGTTTCTATAGCCAATTCTTATTTTCTCTCACTTTGTATTTTTTGTAAAAAAAAATTTTGTTTGTTTTTACATTTTTAAGGTCACGGGCGGTCGTATAAGCATTTGACTGCATATCGTACTGTGTCTGACTGTATGTGACAAATAAAAAAATATGTATTTGAATTTGACCCCTTGTGTCACATGGTTAAAAGGTCCAAACTTTTGAGTGACCTGATTAGATGGTCTACATTGTTTGACACCTTGAGAAGATCCAAACCCAGCTGTGATATCAGTGAAGGGTTTTCTTTTCCAGTCACTAAATGTTCAAAAACTGAATGTCAATTAATCTGGTGGTCCAACCTCATCAGAAAGTTCCAGATGATGTAATTCGATGACAAACTGAATACTAATGTGACATTATTAAATTGTCCAAAATAACATGTTGGATTTTTTTAGGTTGTGCTACAATATATTATATTTCTGTCAGGTATACACACACACACACACACACACACACACACTTTGCACTCTTATGCACCAAACGTTAATGTGATCTTGGTGCATGTGTGTGTTTCCCCAGAACCTGCTGAATGTGACAGGTGGTGTGTTATCAGGCGGGAACCTGAACTCGAGCTCCACTCTAAGTGTGTTTTTCGGAGCAGTGGAGAACACAATGAGGCTCATCGCACCTCAGCTCAACAAAAACACAACCAGGATAAACAACGAGGACACTGGTACACACACACACACACACACACACACACACACACACACATAGACAAACAGAAGTGTAAAACATGTGCTAATGTTGATTTTCAGAGGCGTGGCTTACAGTCAGAAAGGATCTGACTCCACCCACTGGACCTATTACACTGGTCACAGACAATGTGCAGCTTAACATGAGCTGGGAAACTGCAGTGGGTGCAAATTATCCAGGTATACACACACACACACACACACACACACACACACACACACACACACACACACACACACACACAATAAATGGAACTCTTTTTTAATATTCATTTGCCATTTTGTTCAGGTTTTGCGTACGTGGCGTTGGTCAGTTACAAAAGTCTAAACTCCACCAAAGTGTCGCCTCCGGTCAAAACGGGCGCTGAGACGTCGCACATAAACACCACATACCTGCTCAACTCTGAAGTGGTGACGGCGCTCATCAGTAACACGGACACACACTCCCTGCCTGAGCCTGTCACACTCACCTTCCGACACAAAAATGTAACACACGTTAACACAACATAATATGTTGTCTTAACATATGTCTTAAAATGTCTTAAAACTACTTTATTAACATTTTCTGTACTGACTCCCCTGTAGGACAGAGAAGTCTCCAAGGGCTTGAACTACAGCTGTGTGTACTGGGCTGGAGATGAAGGTGGAGGGACGTGGTCAGGGGAGGGGTGTGTGAAGGCTGTGTTTAACTCCACCCACGCCGTGTGCAAGTGGCAACACCTGAGCAGCTTCGCTGTCCTTATGGCTCTGTATCCCATTGAGGTAGAGCTTTATATGGATTCAGATCCAGAAGAACTAATGTATATTGTTACAATGACATATTAATCTCTCTCTCTCTCTCTCTTCTCTCTCTCTCTCTCTCTCGCTTTCTTTAGGACACGTTTGAGTTGGTATGGATCACTTGGGTTGGTCTCACCGTCTCCATTATCTGTTTATTCTTTTGTATCCTGACATTCTTGTTCTGTCGCTCCATCCATGGAACCCGCACAACCATTCACCTCCACCTGTGTGTGTGCCTCTTCATCGCCAACATCATCTTCCTCTCCTTCATAACCAGGACTGAGAACAAGGTTTGTGTGTGAGTGAATGAAGGGGAACACCATACATCTGTCCTTTTAAGAAGGTTTTAAAGATCACTTTGGTTTGTCTTTCGCTTGTGAAGGCCGGTTGTGCATCGGTTGCAGCGCTCCTGCACTTCTTCTACCTGGCTGCGTTCTGCTTCATGCTGCTGGAGGGAGTGCAGCTCTACCGCATGCTGGTTCTGGTTTTCCACACCACGCTCCATCCAATGTACCTGTACGCTGTGGGATACGGCATTCCTCTTGTCATTGTCGTCATCTCAGCCATCGCCTTCCCGTCAGGCTATGGCACCGAGCGCCAGTGAGTGTGTGTGTGATTAAAAGAGTATTTATGCCAGTTACTGGAGCACAGGGTACGGCTGCATTTATGGCAGCCACAGTGAAATGAATAGCTATAGAAAGCTCTGAGATCTAAAGCTATTTAAATGAGTTCTTTTAATTATTATTATTATTTTTTTCATTTTGTATGTGTGTGTGTGTATTTGTGTGCAGCTGCTGGCTGTCTCTGGAACACGACTTCATCTGGAGTTTCTTTGCACCAGTCTGCATCATCATCCTCCTCAACAGCTTCTTCTTTATCCTAACAGTTTGGAAACTGGTCAGGAAATTCTCCAGCCTCAACCCGGATGTCTCTAAACTAAAACGCATCAGGTGTGTTCATTTGGGTGCATCTATGTGTGTATATGTGTGTTTACCAAATCAACAAGATGATATAACAATTATGATTATTTCTCTCACTTCCCGCCTTCTTTTGTTTCTCCTCACAGGGGGTTCGTCCTGACAGCTGTAGCTCAGCTGTGTGTGTTGGGTGGGATGTGGGTTTTTGGTTGTTTCCTCTTCCAGGAGCAGGGCACGCTGGTGATGGCGTATCTCTTCACTCTCTTTAACAGCCTTCAGGGGGCGCTCATCTTCATCATGCACTGCTTAATGAGCAAACAGGTGAGGCGCAACAGTTCCTTGTGGGTGACTAAATAATGCTACACCCACAGGAAACCAACATAACATCAGTAAACCTAATGTCACCAACACTGACTGTAACGTTAACCTGCCACTCATTCACACTAACCTTCACCACAGTAACACTAATGTAACCATAGTACGTCTTGACTTAACCTCAGTAACATTAGCTGTAACCTCACAAAATGTCACCTTTACCTCAGTAAACTCATTCTATTATAAGTCTACCTCATTAACTTCAATTTCAGAAACTCTAATCATAACCTTATAAACAATAACCTTAGTAACATCAACCTCAGAAACTCTAACCCCACCCCAAGCAATGCTCAGTAGCCTCAAGCTCAGTAATGCTAAGCTCAACCTCATTAACCTCACCATTAGTAACCTCACACTCAACCCCAATAACCTCAAATCCAGGGTTGAGGAAAGGAAAGCAAAGATTGAATAGATATCATTACATCCACCTCAGTAAGCTCCTCGGTACCTCAGTAAGCCTCAACCTCAGAAACCTCAATTTCAGTATCCTTAAATTCATTAAATTCAATCCCAATCTCAGCCTAAGAAACTCAAACCTCAATCTCAGATTTCCTCAAATTCACTAACATTACACAACCTCAAGAACATCAACCTGATTGATCTCTACTTAAGTAACTTCATCCTCTTGACCTCAGTCACCCAAACTTTATCCACAACCCCATTAACCAGTTATCTGTTGCCTCTTTCAGGTGAGGGAGGAATACAGGAAACTTTTCGGCAGAGTGTGCAAGTCAGAAAAGAAGAAATATTCAGATTACAGCACCAATCAGTCCAGCAGCAGCCGGGTATGGGTCTGTTGTGTGCAGTTTTGTATTACACTCAGTATGATAGGATTCGTCTCCATGGCCACGTTAATGATATTTGAATTTTTTCCTTTTTTTCAGCGGCCTCTGAAGAGTATTCAAAGCACGGGAGAATCACAGATATGAAGCCGGACACAATTTCTAGTTACATTTGACTTTTCCACAATAGGAGGAAGATACATAAGAACGATGCACTTTTTCAGTCAGGCTGAAAAACCCTCAAAACCCTTCGTGGGAACTGACCTACAAACGCTTACAGGTATTTCTTCCATTCAGCCAATAGGAACCTGCCTGCAGCTAACTGGAACGGATCCAGAGGAGTTTCTTCAGCGAACTGCAACTGCAATGGCCGCAAGCTTTACACACCTGCGATCAAAAGAGAGACTGTTTAGGTTTCTGTTTTGGGCAGTTGTGGAAAACATTATTAGCTTCTTATGTCTATGGCTAATAAGACAGACTTAAGCTGTTTAAAGATGATCACTGCTGAGCCGATAAAGATGGATTAAGTACTTATAATACTGTACATTTCCAAAAACAACTCTGTTAGATGATGTATTCCTCCTACCTGTCACTTTATGTTATCTGTGGGTAAAAAAAAAAGAAAGAAAGAAAGAAAGGTACTTTAGAGTCGATGAGAAAAATCCAACAGGGTCAAACATTTAAGTTCTTCACAAAATATTCTATATTTATTTAAAAAAAATAAAAAGTAAAATGATTAGAAATTCACCAAGGTTTCACATCTTATTTTACTAGATACAGTAGTTATGATCCAAAAGCGTGAGGAAGACTCGAGCCTCTGCTTCTCCTCTCCATGATCTATTGGGACGTTTTTATATTTAGTGTGATTATAAAATCTGCATCTTCCAATTTTGCTTACAAATTTCCAATGTGAGGCCACATTTCTTATCAGGATGATCCAGTCATAAATGGTTCAAAACAGGTGCAGTACAGTTTAACTGCAGTCAGCATCATGCTAGGCTAATCGTCATGCATGAGATCCATTTCAATATTAAGCTAAATCAAATGTATTACACTTTTACTGTAGATTTGTGGACACTTGGACTCTGCTGGATTCACAAAGAAACTGTTTTTTTTTTTCATTATCAGAGAGCACTTTTATTCCTTTTTTCATATTTGAACATCTTATGAATGTGTAATTTACTTTATATTGACATGTTTATTTTAAAACATTTCTATCTTTTGAAGGGATTTTTTATAAACATATTTTTGTACATTGTTGTCCTGCTTCCTTGCACCGTGGTGTTCAGAATCCATCTTGCACTCTTAAATAAGCTCAGGGTGAGACAAGCCCCTGATTTGGTACTGATGCCTTCTCCAGTCTTAATAAAACACACTTTATAGCACTGCGCACTGTTTAGTGTTTGTTCTTCTCCTTAGCTTTGATGCATGCTAGTAAAAGTCGTAGAATTTGTGAAAATGCAGGGTGTGTCGGTGTGTTACATTCATTTGAGGGTGTGTCAGTGCAGTAAAAGATGAGAAGCAGGATGGGAAATGTATAGTTACTTTAATACCAAAAAGTGCTAATTGATTGCATTTTTAAATTTTAATTTCCCTTTCTAAATTTGTCATAACATACTGCAAATACTGTAACCACCCTGAAGATTATTATTTCCCATAACAGCACATCTCCAAGTGTTTTCCAAAAAATTATAAATTAAATTTTAACTCATTTATACTTTCAGTCGATCCCTTATTCACCTCTTATTAATTACCCTTTCGGCCTGAATGTAGGCTAGTGGGTTTTTTTTTTTTTTGGAAGAATTACTTTGCAAATTAGGGGTGGCAATTTGAGGCCAAATGTATTAAGTCCTGTGCACTTATTTTGGAGTTCATAGTAAAACTTCATTACGCTTTTCCAGCAGCAGATGGAGCCTGGACAAAGCGTCGTTTCCACTTCCAGTATTTATTTTGTAACAGAACCGTTGGTGTCTTGGAGACTTCCTGAGTCTGTAACGATGTCTGTTGCTCTCCTAATCCGAACACATTACAGTGCTTTGGGGGTCTGGGCCACCCAGGAAGACAAACATATGGTGATGTTATCTGGTCATCCTTATGGCTGATGGTCCAAAGCTCTCACCTCTTGTCTCTTTTAGATTTATTAACACCTCCGCCACACCCATAATCCAGAAGATGCAGTAGTCACCTCAATGACTCAAAAATGTCAACCTAAGAACGTTTTCACATTAGGGACCTGGGATTTTTCCAAGAACACTTGACTCCAGATTCTGGTTTATTTTGATCATTGAGAACACAAGCATTCCAGGCTTGGAGACTGTGCCACAGTTCTCTGGAAAAGGTGGTCTCAAGAGCGATACAGCGTACTTGGGCACGGATGTAAGCCAATCATACTTGAGATCACATTCCTTGTGTGCCTTCCTACCGTATCAGATAGTGCTGTGTAGTCTAGAGGATAAGACTGGAGCATGATACATCATTGATTGAACATGATACATCACCTTCATCATTTTCTTTCTGTGTTTAATGGCGGCTCACAGAAAGGATACATACTGTACTGTTATCTGCTGCATCAGAGATTGAAAGATGCAAGAGAATAAAAATAATGTGAACGATGGCCAGCCGGGAAGTGTGTCTTACCCAACTTTTACAGATACGTCTGTGTGTTCCCCATGAGTAGGTGTGTATGTGTGTGTGCGTGTGTGTCAACAGTTTTTCTATCAGTGTTTCTTCAATAGCGCCACCCTGAATCCAGGATTAAACAGTATACACGGTGAGTGAGTGAGTGAGAGTGTTTCTCCCATAAGTGTCCTTTCACCGGCCCTCTGGTGGATTGTGAAGGTACTGCAGATGGCCTGTGAAAGGTTATATACAATATACTGCATATACAGTAAGATTTCAATTTTGTGATTATGTTTGAAATTTAAATATTTAATATTTACGGATTAAATATTAAAGCCATAGTATTAATATTGTGTGTTTGTGAGAAATATATAAGGAAATTCTTTGCAGGTTTAGGAATGCTTCTGTACATGGATAACATAAGTCATAATGTAGTGACTGTGTACACACAAATTTTATTTGAGCAGGACAAGATGTTGTAAACTCCACCTAAGTAAAGAGAGACTCCCAAAACTGTCTGTCAATTTTGTTATTCAGAACAATGCAACTAAATGATTGTTTAAAAGTAATAATTAATAAACATGTACTTTATAGATGTAAAAAGATGAAATTTCATGTCAATTTTGCATTACATAAGGTAAAGGCACACAGTTAGTGCTACACATATGAAAAAAAGCGAGCAGCGAAGAGAAGCTATTGTAGAGTTTGCCAGGATCATGTGCAGAGGCTTCCAGCTTTTCCCTGTAGAAGAGCCACTACCATTTTAAATGTCGAGTGAGTGTGTTAAATAAAAACATGAAAGATTTGTTGTGTTATTATTTTAGGCACATTATATTTGTCAATACGCTTGACTTAGATGAAGATCAGATCATATTTTATTATAAATTTAAACTGAAAACCATGAAATTCCAAATGGTTCACATACATTTTCTTGTCATTGTGCATTCTTCAACTATCTAGTATACTATGTGAGTAAATTGTAAATCTAGAGCTGAAATACTCCACACATTATTGAGGCGAGACACCCTGTATGGAGAAATGTATCTTGTTGAATAATACCCTCATGCCATGTTCAATATAATGAAAAGGCCAACGGTGCTGAGGGAAAAACTCCCTGAAATGGTAACAGGAAGAAACCTTGAGAGGAACCGGACTCAACAGGGAACCCATCCTCATCTGGGTGATAACGGAGAGCAGGGATTGATCTGACCTCATACTGTGTAAGACTGGAAGTTCAGTATAACAGGAGATGTGTTTAAATTAAATGGAGTCCAGTTTGTTCCTGGAGGCTCAGGTAGACTGTAGGAAATTCCAGTCCTGAGCTATCGAATGACTGAAGTTACATGTCCCCAGAGAACAGCTGTCTGCATCAGCCGAGGACAGGACAGTCTTCGTGGAAACCATCCCCAGCAACCACACGAATCCCAGGCAGACCACACGGGGCTCCATGCAACGAGATCTCCAACCAGAAGCAGGACTCCAGGATGAGTTAGACAGGTCCAGAGGACAGAGGGGGTCCGGATCACTGGCAACTCAGGAGCGACATGTAGACATGTATAAATGTATATATAAATGTATAAATTTAGATGCCTAAGATTTTATTTCCAAAGTCTCTCAATAGTGGACTGGAGTTTGTGTGAACATCAGTGAAGCTTGAGTTCAGTACAGAATGAAGAAGCTCCTCATCATCATCACCTTCTACCTGATCTCAGGTCAGTTATTCTACTTTAAATATCTAAATGCTGAACTGTAGCACTGAGAGAATGTGGAGGTGTTTATCATTAGAGAAATGACTGAAATCCTTTCATTTTGATTGACAGGTGCAGTGCACTGCTCTGATGTGATTGGTTCTCCTGGAGGTCGTCTCATAATTCACTTCAAACACTCAGTTAATTTCGGATCTCCTGTGTATTTCTGTAAAATGAAAACACAAACAGAGTGTGAAGATTTAATAGTAGCTGAGGGAGAACAGTTACACACAGGGGTTCATCAGGACAGATTTACTCTGTTTACCTCTGGTGGAGTCACTACGTTAATATTCAGAAATCTGAGTTTACAGGATACAGGAGTGTATCAGGGTGGAGAGACTCGAGTGTGGAGTCACAACATTAACCTGAAAGTCAACAGAGGTGAGACATGTTTAGAACTCATTTATTTCTGAACACGTGACACCCTCAGGTTGTCCACCACATCATCACGTCTTTTAATCCGCTGCGCTAATCTCATGCAGTTCCTCTCTAACCTCTGCTCTGTGTGAGAGTCGGCCTCAGTGTGCTGCGCTGTGGAGATCTTTTCCCAGAAGAGTAACCTTGTGCACGGATGAAATATGAATCTGTCTGGCTCGCCTCATTAGTCGGAATCATTGCACTCACGCCGTCATTAATCAACACGCAGGAGTCGGGGTTTGGTTTGGCGATGAAGAAGAACAAATCTTTGGAGAGGA